>JAEIFL010000244.1:0-254161 GCA_018901835.1 Scaptomyza graminum | reverse complement strand
TTTTTGCAGTGATTTTGGTTCTTTTTGTTTCGGCTGGGAACCATAAGCATGTGTGTGTGTCCCTGTATAACTACATGTGCATATTTAAATGTATGCGTAGCATTTGCCTTGGTTCATTGACCTTTTTCAACTATCATGATTTTCGAAAAATCCTGAACAGCCAATATTTAGATTTCAATTTGGTGCATATTTGTTTCTTCCTACAAAAAACCTAAAAATCAATACTTCCAAGGCAGCCAAATTTCATTTTTGGTGCTGATCGACCAATTGCAGGAGTTGTGTAGTAGTTGCGATGGCAAAGATGTTGAAAAATGGTCATAGAGCTAAAAACATGAAAGATTATGTAGGACCAGCAATGCAAAACTGATATTTGCCTCGAATTTACTAGACGCTTGTTTTTTATGCTGTGTGCCTGATCCTGCAAGTGGTCGATCAGCACCAAAAATGAAATTTGGCTGCCTTGGAAGTATTGATTTTTAGGTTTTTTGTAGGAAGAAACAAATATGCACCAAATTGAAATCTAAATATTGGCTGTTCAGGATTTGTCGAAAATCATGATAGTTGAAAAAGGTCAATGAACCAAGGCAAATGCTACGCATACATTTAAATATGCACATGTAGTTATACAGGGACACACACACATGCTTATGGTTCCCAGCCGAAACAAAAAGAACCAAAATCACTACAAAGCCCAGGTCTAGCAAAACAGCAAACAAACATATGCAAACGCACAATTATATATATATATATATACAATATATATATATATATATATATAAAAATGCACGCAAGCAAGCATACAAACAAAAAACACATGAAGGATATACACACGATCATATGCATATACAAGCAAAATATGAGCGCACAGCAAACAAACAAGCTACTGAGCGCTAGAAAATCGCTGGCATACGAGCGCATACCCACAACATGGCTGGCTGACTGTGCTACGCAGTGGCAGTCAGCAAGCAGAATGCCTTGAATTTTTTCCGCGCCTCGCGCGTATAGCAAAATGGTTGCCAAATGCGCTCTCTGAGAGAGTCCGCGCCAGAATTTGCGCTCTCTGAGAGAGTCCGCGCCAGATTTTGAAAAATCCAACCGGCAGTAAGAATTTGTCCTCATGGCGACTCTATTTGTATATATTATTGTTGGTCTAAACTGTGCATTATATCATGTGATGATCTTTAGCAAAGTTGTTGTGCATGAGCCCACTAAGGTTTCTGAGTTGTGACGACCAATTTTTGCCGTGCCATTTGTGCATTTCATTGTGAGTTGAATTATTTTTCAATATGGCAGTAGGCAATTTAAAAAACCAACTTGCTAAATTGGGGAAAAAATCGTGTAAAATATAAAAAAAATAAAATTGTAACAATTTCATGGTCCAACCACTTCTTCGTTTCGCTTACCTGCATGCGCTTACGTTCTTAATTATTTGTTTACAATTGCTTAAATTCATTATTTGCTGCATTTTTACTTACTTTTTGTCCATATACTCAAGTTTTAACGAATTAAAAAGACCTTATTGTTAATGCTGCCACCCTGTCAAAGTGCGCTATTTTCAGTATACATATAGTATTTTGTAAATTTAACCACACTGTTTGCTGAAGCATAAAGGTGCGGCTCCAGCACAATAAAAAATTCTTGGCAGGAATGTGTGAAATATTTTGAAAGCGTGGCCATAAGAATTTATTGTGTGACCATAGTCAACTAATTTGTGGTAAAAAATATGGCATTTTGCCTTTTATAGCTTAGGAAATACATGGTCGCACTGAGGCATCATATGCAAAAAGTAAACAAACCCACAAACACAAAATAAAAAAGGTAATATGAATAGTGCGAATATGCTTATTAATTATTATTATTATTGTGGCTAAAATTTTCCGCGCGTTTTTTTACTTTACTTTTCCATTGCTTGTCTTCTTCTTCAGCTGTCGGCTCACAAATATGTATATACTTTTAGCTATTTCCTTTGCCCAGCGCCAGTGTGTACATATTGTAAAATATCGATACTATCGACAGCAGTTTATTATTTTTTGCTACGTTGCTGTGTACCTAAAATATACGCTGCCACCAAAAAAATTCCAGCTCCGATGCTACCCACCTTAAGCAGATAATTTTGTGAGCAACGTCTGGGCTGCTGAAAGGCCCAGTTACCCGAACTTATCTTGAATTTAACTTGAATTGTGAAAACAGCTGATCGATTCAAGTGAACGGATAACACTGCTTGCTGGTTACCCTTGAATTGGGAACCTACAGAAAACAGAATTTGGAATTCAGTTTACGACAAGTTGAAGTTCCAGTTGAACAGCTGATTGAAAAACGGACGAGCATCGACTGATTCGCTTGGTGCGTTCGCATTTACGGCATTTTCATACTTAAAATATCCCATTTGTATTAAATACATATAATATATTGCCAACATATCATCCATTTTTAATTAATTTATTAGTTTTTTTGAAAGAAATTGTGAGAATGTCAAAAACGTCGGCAGACGACCCTGGCACTTAATTGTGAGAATGACAAAAAAAAATACAAACAGCTGTTCATTCAGTTCAAGTTTTCGTTAATCGCTTGTAGTTCAATAATTCAATTCAATTCAGTTCAATTCAAGATAAGTTCGGGTAACTGGGCCTAAAGTTTTCTTATTTCTCGGCAGTACAATTTGTTGTTGGATAGATAAGCAATAAGCAGATGAGCAAAGTGGCGTTAATACCCTAAGTGTAAAAAAAGACCGTGTAAAAATAGAATAATGCTCTTTCCTCACTAGGGCTACATCTCGCATCTTTGCATCTTGAGCGAAGATGTTGAACATCTCCCATACAAATTGTATGGGTATTAGATATGGCAGACGGTGCCGTCTAGCCAAGATGTGTGTACATCTGGTGTGGACAGTACTCGATACTCTAAAATAAATTCTGTTATGCACGATATTTTCTATTGTCGGCAAATTTAACTAGGCAAGTACATTGACACGTGTAGCTCAAAAGCAGTTGAACGTTATGTTATAGTTATTTGTTTAGGATCAGGTTTACGTACATATATTGATTGAGCGTACAATTATTTCTTAATTAAAGCATTCGTGTACAAAATGTCAATGAAAACAAAATAATTAAGCCATGAACGATAACCTGAAGTGAAAATACTCTACTCTCTATATTACGTGTCGGCTTGAATTGAAGAATAAAAATTTCATATGTTATGTAAATTGTATCCATAGCAGTGTTGCCAGTTTAGCAATTTTATGGCTAGTTCTAGCCATTTTGAAAGGCCGAATGCTAGAAAAATTAAGAAATTGCTACTAGCTATAAATCTAGCTACTTTAAAATAAACTTCAGCTATTTTCGGCAATTTTCTCGAACCCGTGATTTAGGTCTGTGAAAATTACCAGTTACAGCGAAAATACTCTAAGTGACTTGAGTGAAAATACTTATCGAACAGTGATTTCTACTTTTGACCATCACTGCTTTGTGTGTTTCATCTCTAGTTTGTGGTGTACATTAAGTGACGCAAAAAAAGTGATGCAAAAATGCCTAAAGTGCTTTATTCTTGGAGCAGCTCAATGTGGAAAATATAAGCGATATCCTAACGCAATACGGAAAGATCCATTTATTTGACTGGGAGAACAAGGAGGACACTGTCAAATTTTGGGCAGAAGTGCTGAGCTTTAGGGACTCAGGTGACAACAACCCTTTCAAGTCCTTAGCGCTGTTTGCTATAAGGCTACTCTGTTTGCCTTGGTCAAATGCTGAGGTAGAGCGTGTGTTCAGTCAAATGAACATAGTAAAAAGTAACCTCAGAAACAGGTAACATATAAAAACACTAAATTCAATTTTAAAAATAAGGTATTTCCATTTACTTAAGTTTTTAAAGCAGCATTATTAATATTCCTCTTTATAGATACGGCCTGCGCAGAAATGGAAAATGCTGCCACGATTATGAAGTGCCAACGAAATTTTTAAAAATGGTGGCCGAAAATGAAAAATATAACAATGAAGACAGTGAAGATGTAGATTTAATAAAATCATTATTGGACATTTAAATTAAAATTCAATTTTTGGTTATTTTGGGGTAATTTGGTTATTTTTTGGGGTAACAAAATGTTAGCCATTTTTTTCAGCCATTTTTACAAACAAATTTGCTATTTTCAGCTAGTTTTTTTCGTAAATCTGGCATTATTTTTTTGTTCAAGACCTGGCAACACTGATCCATAGCAGAGATTATTAACATAAAGATGTTATCCCAGAATCGTTGATGTTAACGAGCTGTGAACAAAACCTCAAACGATGGGCACTACGACAACGAGTAAAAAGAAAAAAGATGGGTGTCTGTAAAGCAGGGCTGTTAAGTAATGATTACTAATCGTAATCATTAGTAGTTAGATTATTCAGTTTTTTTTGACAAAATAATCAATTGATTACGATTGTTTTGTCAAATGTCATGACTACTAATTGATTACGATTAGAAACAATCAAAATTTTGACAGGATTTTTTGACGACTAAAAATATAACCAGAAAAAAATCTAACAAAATCAAAATATAATCAAACTACTTTTTATGATTTTTTTTTGAGTTTTTTTGATTATTTTCCCTTTTATAAAAGGCAGGCAGACTGTTCGGATGACAGTTACGTCAATTAACTGTCAAACGCAGGGTTGCTAGTACAAAGTGAAAATTTATTATTGCACTTTTGTGAAATTGTGTAACTGGTGCAGTTCTGTTTTGTGCAAAGTTGAAAAAAAATATCCAAAAAAAAAAATGTCTGACCCAATGTTCGACAGCGACTTCTCCGCGGACGATATTTTAGAACTTACGAAAACGGCTGGGTTAAACAAAAGCTTGGATGCATGTGAGCCGCATCCAAATCACGCAAAACAAAAAAGACCACTGTCGAACAATCAAAGTTTGGTACTGAAAAAAGAGGATGCTGAGGATGATGTTATCAATCCATCGGAACCAAAAAAAAATATGCTTTAATTTACAAAAACTAATCTTTAAGGCTGAATTTTATTCTGATGTAACACAGGTTGGTTTTTTGTATTTTGCGAATATTTTCGTTGCTAATTTTATATTCAGGTTTCAGATAAAACCACTTCTGCCAAGTGCGTTGCGTGTCAGCGCGTAATAAGAGGTTGCAGCGGCATCACGTCAAAAATTAGTACTTCTTAAGTCCAACGCCACATACTTATATATTAAATAAAATTAAAAAAATATTAAAAATATTGTTTTTATTAATTTTAAAATAGATTTCACAAAGGAAATAATATTTTAGTTCGATTTCACAGTTCTTGTTAAATTGGGCAGCCTCTGTAGTTAGCCTTATCAAAGCCTTGGATGTAGAAAGCTCGTACTAGTATGCGGCCAGCTTTGCATTTTTGTTGAATGTTTTGTCATAAAAAAATGTATTTCATTTAAACTTTTTTTTTAGTAATTTATGTGCAACTTTCTTCCCCTCGAGCCGGAAAACACACCCTTTAATTTAAATTGCACTAAGAAAACCCCAACTACTTAGTGAACGACCCAATAGCAATATCAACAACAACACACAGATACAATTATATACAAATTCGTTTAAAACTAGGTGTTAATACACAAATAATCAAAAAAAATCATAAAAAGTAGTTTGATTATATTTTGATTTTGTTAGATTTTTTTTGATTATATTTTTAGTCGTCAAAAAATCCTGTCAAAATTTTGATTGTTTCTAATCGTAATCAATTAGTAGTCATGACATTTGACAAAACAATCGTAATCAATTGACTATTTGTTTTTTTTTAAGTATTCAATTGATTACTAATCGTAATCGAAATTTAACAGCTCTGCTGTAAAGTTTGTTTACGGACGATAGTCTCACGTGACAACGTCATAAGAGAACACTAATAAAATGATTTCATACTTTTGTGAATATATTATTTATTTTTTCCACTCGCTGTTAGATCGCAACTGCAACTCAGTGGCGAACCATGTATATGCAAAAACACAAAACACAAAGAAAAATTACAAAACATAACGGCTCTTACACAGTCCCGTTATATTCTATCTCTATTCCTCTTTGACATCTGCTATGCATGTTATTGTATGGAATGTGACTTTTGCCTACACATTTATTTTTCTACAATTATGTTTGTAACGCAGCTCAAATTGTTTACAAATATGAAAATATTTTTTTGATGTAAAAAATCAAATGTGCAATTACGGAGCGTCTACGCAGCAGCGCCACAACTATGTTTACTTTATGTATGCGTTAATTGCTTGACTGAGGTTGTACTGCAGGTTACGTTTTGATGGGTAATAATGATGGTAACCATAATGATGGTAACGATGATGATTGTAACGATGATGAAGACTTTTTGAACATGCAGCCTGTTTTTTAATATTATTAATATTACCACACACCAACGTTAAAATTTAAATTTATTTTATTAAACTCAATAATTCAACAATAATAAAAATAATAATTCTTCTGCCAACTTGGAAATGACTTCCATACAAAAATCAATCAGTACAGACGCAACCATCCAATAACTTAGCATAGCAAAAGTAGCATAAAATTAAATAAATAATTTTGCAATATGGGCTATATTGATTATGATTTAACTATGAGCTCGACGATCCACATTAATTTAACATTAATAGCGCCTCCACTTTACGGTCGTTCTCCAATATAGATAAAAAAAATTTGATCCATATTGAACTGTTGTTGGCTGAATTAATAATTGTAAGCTGTCAAACAAGATGCAGATGTTGATGTAGTGCATGAGGACAGCTCTCCGTCTTGTTATCGATAATTGGTGTAAAAGATGATGTAAAGTGGTAGTGAGGAAACCCTATTAAGTGTATAGTGATGATGTGCAATTATATGTTGGTTGCAGGGTGTCAAACCGAATTAGATCCGAAACCCGGAACCGCTATAAACCAATTCAAATGAGGTACCACTACTGGAACCGATACTCTTAAGGTTTGTCAGAACCTCAACAACTCTGAAAGATACACGTATTCCCGTTTTTAACGAAGCGTTAGGGCGGCCGTGGGCTGCAAGGGCAGTATGGGTGAGCGTGGCAGCCAAAGTTATGATGCAGTATTACCTATATTGGCACCAAATTTGGTGGCTCTAGCTGAAAAACTGTCGAAGCTATAAGCGTTTCTCATTCCAATCTGCGGAGGGACTAATAGCCTATTTCCACTGCAATTTTTATTCATTTAACAGTGAGTTAACAGTAACTGAGGTTCAGTTTGCATGTATTCTCCCATAAGGAATTTACTGAAGTAAAACTGACCGTAAATATTAACTGAAGCATAACTGAAGAGAAACCAGTTCATTTGAACACTTGTTCGATAAAACATCGCGATGTTTCATCGAAAAAGTCACAAAACAGCTGATTGAACGTTGAAAAGGAGAGCGCAATTATGAATTATATTTTTAAAATAATTAATATACTTATTTTTTAGATGTATTTACGAACAAAATACGTAATTTGAGAGCAAGGCATGGATAACTTGTTTCAGGGTAATGCAGAGAAACTCCCAGCGCGGGAATGTGGGACGTGGATGGAAATTCTCCATGAAAAACACATCACTATTTTGTGGCACATCCAGCTCCCAAAACTTTTAATGCCTTGGCTATTTACAACATAAATATAGAGATATTATACTGTTTTCAAATATGCTTGCAATTTAATTTTAACTTATAAATGACCACTCAGATGGACGCTTTCGTTTTCTGCTACATATTTGCAATGTTCGTGGCCAATGTTTCTTTAAAATTACATTGCTCCTTCATAATAAGCAAATCAGGTTGTAGAAATAGCATGTATGTCAATCAAACTGACAATAATGCACTACAAATTTGCAATAATGAATTTCGCTCCATGATTAATTCGTAATTTTAGCTATTACAAACCAAAACAAAACAAACCGAACAGCTGATTCATTAACTGAGGTTCAGTTACAGTGCAATGGAAACAACTTTCGTAACTGACTGTTAAGTTAACAGTAACTGAGCAAGGGAAATAGGCTATAAGGCGGAACGGGCGAGCGTTGCCCCAATATTTTTGATTTTTTTTGCGGTTGTTCGTAGCTATCTTCTCACCAAATTTAGTTGATCTAGCTGTAAGGATGTAAGAGGTGGATTTATGGATTTTGAGTTATCGAATTTATCGATTTGCCAGCCCCCCAGTTATCGTGGAACTCTGGTCTTCACACCTTATCTGTCCCGGTCATAGATAAAGACATGTGCAAATTTTCAAGTCTCTAGCTTGAAGGGTGTGTAAAAAAGTTGCGAACATACGGACGGTCGGACAGACACCATGACGGACATTGCACAAACCCAATACACTCTTTACCTTCGGTAACGAGTTTAAATATAACAAGTAGGCCCTTTAAATGTATACTTTATAAATATATGAAAAAAATTAAAAAAATCGGTTCAGAACCGATATAAACTGGAACCGGAACCCGAACAGGGAACCTATTTAAATGAGAACCAAAACAGAACCTTGTACCGAAACGATCGTTTCGGTTCGGACCAGAACCGGAACCGAAATTCGTTTTGGTTTGACACCCTGGTGATAAAAGAAATATTAATAGTTGTGTAGATAATTGTAATCGTCAACAGTCTACAGAGCATGCGGCCCGCGAGACATCTTGGTGCGGCCCGCAAGATTCTCGACGCATATATTATTATATTTTTTTATTATTATATCGAGTGAAAGAAAGCGAGAAAGAGAGCGAAGGGCTGGCGAAGTTGGAGCGGGGGGAAAGAGAAGGAAGGCAAGTACGCCACACGCACATCGCATCATTCCAATGAAAAGTGCGTTAATGCAACTACAAACTAAGTTTGAAAACCGGTTTGCTGATTTTAAAAAGATCTCACGTAAGATAGAGATTTTCGAAACCCCCTTTGCAGTATATATCTATAACATACCAAACGATTTGCAAATCAACGTAATAGATTTGCAAAGTGATAACACTTAAAGCATCGCGCACACCAGAGCGATTTAGCCGCAGCGGCAGCGGCACGATTGTTTAATTACATTGCGTCTTATGAACGTACGCACACCAGAGCGGTGCGAATTCGCTTTGACGGCGAATTTGCAGCGTTTTTTTCCGCTGAACATTGAGAACCGTGCATGGAGCGTTTTTGTCGCTTGCCGCCAGGAACGATAAAACTCAGATTGCCAGAAACTTGTTTATGTTCTGCGCTGATGACGTCACATGTGAATTTTTACTTTGTTTACATGTTAAATTACTATATTTTGGCTTTTAATACAATATAATAAGAGAAGTAGTTTTTAACTTATTATCATACATTTAAAAAAATAAATGTTTATAAAAAAAATGCATCACATGTGATGAACAGCTGTTTATGCGCAATGTCTTTCTTCATGGCATCCCGCACTATTTGCTGCAATTATACTGCGAATAAATTCGCCCCAGTGTGATCACACTTGCGATTTGGGCGCGGAAAATAAAAGCATCACTCTTAGAGTGGACAGCATCGCAAGCAATAATGGAAATTGAAGAAATTGAAGGTTTATTATACATAGGTTGAAATGCATCTTGTGGTAATTTAAGTACATAAGCTAAAAATTATTGCAGGTGTTTCTGACCATGTCTTGGCCGACTCTGCATTGGACGAAATATGGGATGTTTTTGTTGATGACGCGATTTGTATTTATGCAAGCCGCAGAAGCGACACAACAAATGCACCCAAGTACATTAGTTTTTTTTTTTTTTTAATTAAATTCAAGTTTATTAGTTGGCGGGATAATAATTAACGGCTGTTTGTTTTGATATAGCACCTAAAGCACAAAATTACACCAAAAAAAATACCAGAAAATTGCTTGTATTGTGCAACACTTTTTCACTTTTGTAGCATTGTTTAGAACTGAAATCGTTGCTAATAGCCTATTTCCACTGCTCAGTTATTCATTTAACAGTGAGTTAACAGTAACTGAGGTTCAGTTTGCATGTATTCTCCCATAAGGAATTAACTGAAGTAAAACTGACCGTAAATATTAACTGAAGATGTGTGTCAAGATAGCAACGGTTCGCCAGCAACGAAAAACGGAACTTGGTTCATGAGTCGGAACCACCAATGAATTTTACTGTTTTTATATGTTTTTTAGCATGGAATCTAATAAAAATTGATGCAAAAATGTTAAAAAATGAATTATTTATTGTTTTCATGCATCGTTTGGCATATTTCAGCTTTCCAAGTGGGTAAAAAAAGTGATTAAAAAAAAATTAACTGAAGCATAACTGAAGAGAAACCAGTTCATTTGAACACTTGTTCGATAAAACATCGCGATGTTTCATCGAAAAAGTCACAAAACAGCTGATTGAACGTTGAAAAGGAGAGTGCAATTTTGAATTATATTTTTAAATAATTAATATACTTCTGTTTTAGATGTACTTACGAAAAAAAAAACGTAATTTGAGAGCAAGGCATGGAGAACTTGTTTCAGGGCAATGCAGAGAAACTCCCAGGGCGGGAATGCGGGACGTGGATGAAAATTCTCCTTGAAAAACGCATCACTATTTTGTGGCACATCCAGCTCCCAAAACTTTCCATGCCTTGGCTATTTTTAACTTAAATATAGAGATATTATACTGTTTTCAAATATGCTTGCAATTTAATTTTAACTTACAAATGATAGATAGATCAGATAGACGCTTCCATTTTCTGCTTTTGCAATGTTCGTGGCCAATGTTTTTATAAAATTACATTGCTACTTCATAACAAGCAAATCAGCTTGTAGAAATAGCATGTATGTCAATCAAACTGACAATAATGCACTAACAATTTGCAATAATAAATTTCGCTTCATGATTAATTCGTAGTTTTAGCTATAACAAACCAAAACAAAACAAACCGAACAGCTGATTCATTAACTGAGGTTCAGTTACAGAGCAATGGAAACAACTTTCGTAACTGACTGTTAAATTTAACAGTAACTGAGCAATGGAAATAGGCTAAAGGCAGGGGTCTAGCAAAAAGTGTAAACTGTATTCAGTACAAATTGTTGTTGGGACTGTTTACACTTTTGCACTTTTACAACACAAAGTGAACAGCCTTAAGATGCATTTACACTAGTTGATGCAGCGTCAATTCTAGCTATATCAACAATTGATATCCAACGTCAACGCATTTGTTGTGTTTACATTAGTTGATTGAGTTGACAAAAAAACCGGGTTGCTAACTAATTTTCAAGTTGAGCAACGCTTAAGATGCCAACGCGTTGATATTGAAGTTGAGAGTAATTTACACCAGTTGATATCCACATTCGTTGATATTCACGTTGCTAAGCATTTTTCGTTGACGTCGATATTGTGAATGTATTGAAACTGATTTTAACTCACTAACACATTTTAACATTTTAACTCGCACACATTTGTTTACTTATTGTATACGCAAAACATTAATAAACATAAACATCAATATATCGTTAATCGATAGCTATCGCCAGCAACTGAAGCTGGTCTACTTTCGATATTAAAATATGGTTCAACATTAATAAAAACGGATGGCGAAGCGAAGTGCTGCCACCTCTATGTAGTTAAAGTTTATCAACGCAAAGCAAAAGAACGAACATGAGCTCAACTTAATTCGGTGTTGTCAACGCGCCGATTGCGACTTCAACTGTTGACACAAAGTGTTTACACTATGTTTACACTCAGAGCAACAATTGATGATTTTCGCATTGTCAATCTACTATCAACGCAACAGTTGATCAAGTTGACAGCTGATATCAACGTTGACTTGTCTATCAACTAGTGTAAATGCACCATTACTATGTTTGGTAGTACATAAATTTGTGTGCAAACTTTTTCAATTTTTAACTGTCGAAAAAACAAACACTGTTCAAGGCTATCGAATTCCCATTTAGAAGCAATATTACGCGTCTCTACGTCACAAATGCCAGATGATATATAAAAAAAAAGTGTGTGTGTGTTTCACGCACGACTGAAGTTATACTTCTTGTTTCTACTTGTTGTTGTTGTTGTTGATTTTGTTGTTGCTGGGTTTGTTTTACAGCATTTGCATTTGGATCCATTACACTTAAAATATAAATTTGTGGTAAAGTTACTTGTCGGCCGTTTGTATAGTAGTGCTGTCAAGTACTTTAATTGAACTTTATTGATGTGTTAACATCTATAGGCGCGGGTAGCGCAACTATTTCGGTACAATACATGCAAACCTCACACCGCGTTAGATCACACATGATCAGCGTCGACGCTTTCAAAAAAAGCGTTAAGCGTTAGTATAGCAAATAGTATGTGTTTGTTGTACAAATTTTTTCTCTGCTCAAAATAAGTATGATGGTATTAGTGCTTTGTGCAGCGGCAGAGCGCCCCAGCCCGGGCATGCAGCTGTTAAGCAAAGAGAATGATGACTGTTGAATACCCTAATAAATTATAAGTGTTATTGAGGACGTGTACTTCAATAATATATTTGCTATAAATGCATACTTTTATTAGTATAAGTTGGCGCTTAGCAAACAATTGCGAAACTACTAAAATAGTTTAATAATATTAATTGATTAATTGATAAATATAGCAAATAAGCTTGTTAGGGTATGCAGAAACATCATTCGTCCAAGGCAATTCTGTTTTGCTTCTTCGTGAATGCACAGACACAACACACACACACACTTACAGACAAACATAGCGGACTTCTGTAATAAGAAAATGAACTGACGAATGAAGAATCTTATGTACCCTAATATTATATAAGTGCTACTGTGGATATTATATATATGCAATAATTGCATACTTAATAAGAATAAGTTGGCGCTTAGCAAACAATTGAGAAATTACTAAAAATAGTTTAATAATATTAATTAATTAATCAATTAATATAGCAAATGAACTAGGTAGGGTATCCCACACCATCATTCACTTATTAAAGAAGTTCGTTATGTTTGTTTGTAAGTGTTTGTGTGTGTCTGTGCGTATTTATGCGTATGGCAGTACCGTTTCTATAGAAAAAGGAATTAGCAATATGAAATATTTTCACATATATCGTGCTATCGCGCTCTATTGTATTTGTGTTTTGTGTTTATGCTTTGTGCTATATTTTCACGTATATCTCTCCATCGCGCTCACATATTTATAAACACGTATTGTATTGTAGTATTGTATTTTTGTTTTGTGTTTATGCTTTGGCATGTCGATAATTTTCTGTCGTTTCTTTGGTATGTCGTTCTGTTTTCTGTCGTTTCTTTGGTATGTCGTTCTGTAAATTTTTACCCCCATATAAAACCCTCGATATAGAAGTATAACTTCAAAACTTGTAGGTCAAACGCAAACTCAAAAATCTCATTGATTTTATTAATAAAAAGTAAATGTCCGTTTAAGTATACACTTGTCGTTTTATTTTTAAAACTAAAATATTTGTACATAAATATTGTAGGTATACCTACTGCAAGTGCGGCCCGCACTGATCCCCATGAAAAATATTTGGCCCTTTTACAACAAAAGGTTTGCCGACCCCTGGTCTACAGTATTAAGCTGACCCTTGATAACAATTTAAGCCCAATTCCGGGAAGCGTAAATTTCTAGGGATATACAAAAAATCAGCCAATATATACTTACTAATCAGTTTTTAAACTTATACTAATATTAACGGACTTCAACTTAAATACGGGTCAAACTGTCAATCTTAAATACACATCTAAAATACACTGTCATGGAATACTCATAGTGGCAAAGTATCTGGTAAAACAATTGGTTTCAGTAGAATTATTTGAGCAACTCAATCATATCTGCAGCATTGGCTAATGCTAGTTGTAAAAAAGTATCTTCTGTTAACGTATTTTTACGTTATCGAAATCATTGGAAACTGTGATGCAGTAGGGATAAGTAGATATAAACATGAGAAATGGATAAATTCGATAGCTCTTAATCGACAAATTCTTATATTTCCAACACCCTTACAGTTAGAGTTACCGAATTTGGTAAGAAGATAGCTACTTTCATTCCTCAAAAAACTGCATTAAAAATTTTGAATCCACGCCCACCCATTCTTTTTGAATGGGGTTTTTGCTTCCTTAAAATTTTTTCTTTGACTTGGTTGCACTGTGAGTAAAAGCCAAGCAAAATTTCAGGTCAAAATATTTATTAATGTCTGAGATACGCTTAGATTTGTTTTGCTCTTAAGATACATTTTGGAAAAAAAACGAGAATAAAATCAAAGTTCTGCTTTGGGGGTCTTACTATGTTTTCTTTATATATGTTTTTTGGGATCGCTAAATATGAAGACAATAAGCACAGTGGTTTTGACAGACATGTCAAAATCCTCGGATCCGGGTTCATATAATATATAAAAATACACATCTACTCTTAAATTTGATGGCGGACATGTTGCGAAACTAAGACATATTTAAAAAGCTGTCTTGGTAAGTCATTAACTCGGCCTCGTATAGTTAGGTGCTTATGATGTTTAAAGGGTATTTTTCACCTTGTGTGAAAAACGTCATTAATTTTTTTAATATTAATATTGTTTATTGTTACTTGAAATTTGGCTTTTTTACTCATCCACTTTTATTTATTCTGTATATTATGCGTATAAAAATAGTTCAATATTAATATGTATTAACATGTAAAGATAAAAGTATTCATTTTAAATTTATTATACCACTTAAAAACACCTTAACCTAAAACAAAGTATTGCATAAAAAGACATGAACATATGCGTATTTATATCCGTGCTCAGTAGATAACCAACATAATAACTAACTTATATATAATTTTTGTGTATTTTGCATAGATAACAAACAAGCTGACAATAGTTCGTAAATTACAGTTAAAAAATCCTTTGACTTTATGTATATATTCTAAAAAGTTTAAATAAAAGTCGAACATGCATTGCAACTGTGTGATTTAAAAATTAAGCAACAATTTCCGAAGTACCTACTTTAAGTCTAATTAAGAATCAAAATTATAAAAATTCAAGGCGATAACAAGTAAGTTGTTTTTGTGCACTTTTGCACTGATTGCAGCTAGCAAGAGGGGCGTTAAAAGATGATGAAGAGCAGCAACCAAAACAGGGGTGAAGTGTATTGCAGCTAAGCACCGGTTGCATCAGTTAATAGCCTGTTTCAGGCTCCTGTTTGAGCGTCATTTGACATGGCTCTGTAAAAAATAGAATGTTTAGTTTTGTTTGTTTAGTTTTATAGATATAGTAGTCAATCCAAAACAAGTGAAAACGTTGATATCGGACACAAAAGAATGCGGTATACTCTGATACAAGTCTGTCTGCTTCCGAAGGGGAGCTCAAGGGGCGGCATAGTTTGGTTTTTCTACTCGATACCGTAGGTAAAGAGTATGTTGGGTTTGTGTAATGTCCGTCATGGTGTCAGTCCGTCCGTATGAACGCAACTTTTTCTAACACCCTTCAAGCTAGAGACTTGAAACCTAGTAAATTTTCTCTTCTTTTGTTCCTTGTTCGGGATAGATAGCTACTAGCATCTCCCAATAAACTGCATCAATAATTTGGAGCCACGTCCACCCATACCAAATAGCCGACCCAAGTCACCCCACCGCCTCGTTAAAAACGGGAAAACGAGTATCTTTCTCAGTTTTTAAGCTAGAGTCACCAAATTTGGTAGGAAGACTCCCTAACTTTGGATGGCACGCCCACCTATACCACCTCAAGACCCTCCCCCCCTTACCCACCTTTCAAAAACTGGTATACGTTCTTTTGAGTCTGAGTCTCTTAGTTTGGTAGAAAAATAGGTGGTGACACCCCACAAAAATTTGTAGCAAAATTTTGGAGGGCACGCCCTCAAACTATGCCACACAAAGAGGTGGTGCTTTTAAAACGGGAATGCGTGTATCTTTCTCTGTTTTTAAGCTAGTCACAAAATTTGGTAGCAATATAGCTGTTTTATCCCCGATAGCTTTGCATCAGCTAATCTTTAAACGCAGCGTACCTCTTTGCAGACAGGCCTGATTTTACCCGTTATTTAACCATTTTTCGAGTAAACCGCAGTCGCTTGCGGCCAACTGCAAAGTCTCCATTTGTTTTGTGTGTATTATGGTTCCAAATTTCAGCTTAAAAGCTGTGGGAGATAAACCCTTATTCGATATTTAAAAGCGGGAGCTGGAGTGGGCATAGCATTTTGTTGAATTTTGACAACACTCGTTTTGATAATCTGACAGCGAAAGAGTATCTTGCATTGTGCAATGTCCTTCATGCTGTTAATCCGTTGTCCGTATGAACGCAACTTTTTTGACCCCTTAGAGCGAAAGATTTGTAACTTTTCAAAAATCAAAATCCACCTTGACCATTCCTCCGACAGGCTATCCTGAAGGGTCACATATATCCCAATAATCGACAACGGTAACAATCAATGACATATAAAAAAGTAAGAAGGCTCTAGTCGTGAGAGCCCGACTAAAAATGCCCTGAACTCAGTTGCAATAAATATATTAAATTTTATAAAAGATTTGAATAAACTGACTTAACTTCAATCGATTCAATTCGATATCTCTGGTGTTTCTTAACCCATTTGGACGAAATTTTCAGAGAAGTTCTATCGTTACCCATTATTTTAAACCCCATTTTTATATTTTCCAAATTCGATCTTTTTTTGTAATCGATACCATGTGTATATCGTAAACCAGAAAAATTATCGATAATTTGAAACAAACTTGTTCTGCTTATGGTTTAGGAGAACTTATATTAAAAATCAGAAGTCTCTAGCTCTTGTAGTCTCTGAGATCGACGTGTTCATACAGACGGACAGACGGACTATGGCTATATTGACTCGGCTGTTGATGCTGATCAAGAATATATATACTTTATGGGGTCGGAGATGCTTCCTTCTGCCTGTTACATACTTTTGCACAAAACCATTATACCCTTTTTACCCATTTTATGGGTTTAGGGTATAAAAAAAACAGACATGAGGAAGCATCTGAGCATTAACAGTCAATTCGATATAGCCATGTAGTATTAGCGTGTCAATCTCAGTAGAGACTTTAGGTTTCTGAGATAACCTCTTTTAAGCCGTAGTAGCAAAACAAGTAAGTTTCAAATTATCGATAACTCTTTTCATTTTTGATATACAATTAAATCAATGGGGGTGTTCACTTGTCCTCGTAAAATCGTAAAGCGTAATTTTTCGACACACGAGCTAATGAGCACCCTTTTTTGTTTGACAGTTGTAATTGTCGTCGTAAAACAGCTGATTTGACCAGCTGTTATTTATATGCTTAACCTTTATTCGTTACTTTTTAGGTATGAATATGATAAGATTATAGAGCTGGCATATGCGCACTTAGGAAAATTCAAAATATCTTATCTAAACGTCGTAAATTTTTTTCTAATGTATTTTGTTGTTTTTTTTACACTTTAGAGTTTACGATTTTACGCTTTACGATTATAAATATTTGCACAGCTAGAACAAAGTTCTGATCTGCGAGTCTGATTTTTTTAACTAATCGTATTTGTGGTTGCTGGATAAGAATCCGTTATCAGTTTCTTACCATCATGTTTTTGAGATAATCTCAGAAAAGTAATACGGACAGAGTTAGCATTATTGGATTTGATGTATTTATGTATATTAGAGAACTGCATGGCTTCACTCACAACGTACGTTTGACTGAATGCATTCGAATTGAGTTGAATTGAGTGAGTTCGAGGCACACAGTGAATGAATGAATTGAATTATGTTGTGTGCTGCGACTCATAACCAAAGTCACTCAGTGGAGTGAATTAGAATGAATAAAGCGTAAAGCGGAATGAAAAATTTGGCAAAGCCGAACACATTCGAATTGCTCGAGTTAATCGAGTTGTAATATTGTGAAGCACGCGGTCAGCAAAAATGGACGGGGGAAAAAAGCGGACGAGATTGTATGTTGTTTTTGTTTCGCTGTTGTTTTTCAGCATATAATATATGTATGTATTTTGGTTTATATCTCTACATTGACTTTAGTTTTTTCCATTCTTCTATTTTCTTACGCACGAAAACAAAACAACAACAAGCCGGCGTGGCATTCGAATGCATTCAATCGGCATTCTTTCATTCTCCCGCATTCCCATTCATTCCATTCGTCTTTTTTCGTTTGAATGTTGTTGGATGCGTCTTACGCGAGCGCATTCATTCAAATTCATGCCGTTTCGCATTCAATTCAATTCAACTCATTTTGAGCGTTGTTAATTCAAATGCGCCTTTTTTGCCATTCATGCAGCTCTCTAATCTATATATATTTCGATCGTCCTAACTTTTAATTACAACAATAATAATTATTACTTACCCATCACATAGGTAGTTGCGAGTAGCTCTGGAGCGCGTATTTTGAGTGGAGTGCGTCGCAACATCTCGTCAGCGCTGTTGCCCTCGCTGCGGTTGTATTCATTAAGAGTGATATCTGCCGGATTGCGTATACCCAGGCCAGCATCGACTGGCGACGTTGGCACTCTTTGGTAGGGATGCACGCGTTGTGTTTGCAATATGTGACTCTTCTGTTGGGCATTGTATTGACGGGTTACATCCATGTAGGCGCTTTCCTGCGACTTTGGGCTGCAGGCGGCACTGCTTAGAGGAGGCGTAACGGCGGACGTAGGCATGGAAACAGTTGGTGCACTTTTGGCCGCATATTCACGAAAAGTGTCCTCCACATTGTTGGCCTCAATAAGCGCTTGTATGTGCTGCACATCAAGATCTAGACTGTGGTTGCTGTTGCTTACTGTCACCAGCGAATCTTGCGTGGCGTTTGGTTGGCTGCCGTCTAGGTTTACAGCATGCGTAGGACTTTGATAATCGCTGGACTGGTTTGGCGGCGATAAGGGAAGTGAATTGTCCGCGAGTTCACCTATAGAACGTAAAAAATGTATCAGCTATTTTCAATTCATTGGGGTAGGTACTTACCACCCAGTAGCATCTCCTGTAGCAGCGAATCGATATGCGCCACGCCAAAGATTTTAGCAAACTGTATTTGTTCAATCATCTGCCAGGTGATTGACTGCAGCACCGGTAAAATGAGCAGAATCTCGCCAAAGCGACCGCGTGACTCATACTGTCGATCCGAAATATAGTCCTCAAGATTATTTAGTATCTGATGGCGCAAAGATTTTATACGATGCGGCTCATTGAGACCTTTGGCGTCTGAAGATAGAGAAGATTCTAGTAATTTCTTTTATATGTATTATGATAATCCAGAAAATCTATATCACTCACTGATTTTCAGTAAACGCACTTCAAATGATTTATAGGTTTACAGGCGTAAAATATAGATTTTTACATGCTTTTATTTAACTTGACTTGTTTGTCTGTCTCGGAATCTTGTAATCAAAATTTCACCAAGTTCCCGACTAGCTAGAGCTCTGAAATTTTCACCAAAGATGTGTTTCAGATGACAATACATGTTTTTAATTTTTTATTTTTTATATTTTTTTTTTAATCGAACATTTTTTATATTTGGGTATTGTATGTATGAAATGTATGCAAGAAAGCGTACAAAAGCATGTCTTCAAAATTTTTTTTGATATATGTACTTGTTAACATATTTAAATGATGATAACTCATAGCAAATAGTTTAACTTACTGGGATCAAAAAATACCAGCGCTTTAATGCAGGCAAATTCGGTATCATCAATTCCGACATCCTTCATAACGACAACTAGCTCATCAATGATGCGCGCACCTATGCGCGATATGTCCAAATTGGGAGAGACATGTGGATCTAAAAATATCAGCTAGCATTGACGAAAGAGGACTAATACCTTTATGAATTTCGGTTTTACCTGGACAGTGCCTAGTGATGACGCAATTATTACTCAGGAGCAACACATCCTTTAGATGCATGGATCGACGTGAGAGGCCCAAAAGCAAATGCTCTCCCGCATGGGCACGCAACAATGCAACCTGATCGTCCAGCTGAAGTTCATTAAAGGCTGGTATTTGTTTGGCCCATTCGACTAAGGTGAGCAGCTGCTGTTTCATTGACTCGCAGACATCGTTGATACTGGCAAACTGCTTCGTTGAGAGATCCTCATTTATGTTGGGCTCCATGGCGGCACCAGCTTTTGACTGTCGCGACTCGTTTTCTGCCTTAACGAGAGACACCACAGATAGGCCGTTTCCGGGATCCGGATCATCGTTGGAGGTGCGACGACAACTTATTCGATCACGCTCGTTTTGTACCGCCTCTTTTTTCATACCCGCCTTGAAGCATTTGCGCAGCCGACAATAGCGACATTGATTGCGCTTGTCCTTGTCAACTACGCAATTTCGAGAGAATCTGTGGAAAATTAAATTTTTTTATATACTCAAACTTTTAAATAATAGTTTATTTAATTTAGTGGATATTATCTTGTAATTTAATTTTACATAACATACTGAAACATAACAAACAGTTTAATAAATTCAAAGTCCTTGGAATTTTTTATCTAAGAACCACCATTTCTAAAGTATCGATATTTTAACACATTTTCCCACCATTTCGGAGGTAATAGACTCGACATTTTTGGATAAAATGTACCGTTCACAAAAAAAATCTAAAAAAACCAAAAATTTCGACCTTAAATACTTTGATTTTAGCAAGCATGGTATTGATTGCTAACAAAGTTTTTGTTATTTTAAATGTCTAAATTAATTTAAGATTATGTAAATTTGCAATTAACATATGACGTCGGATATTTCGCGTTTTCTATAATTTTTTTATCTAACACACCTGCAGGTATATTGATGATTTTTGCGCACGCTACGCCTAAAGAATCCCTTGCAGCCATCACAGCTGGACGCCCCATAATGTTTGCCCGTCGCTCGATCTCCACAAATTGAGCAAACCGTCGGCGATTGTTGCTGCTGTTGTTGGCTGTTGCTGCCGCTGCCATTGTTGCTGTTGTTGCTGTTTGGTGAGTACATGTTGTTGTTGTTATTGTTGGTGTTGGTATTGTTATTGCCATTGCAGATTGCAAAATTCTCACTGCTTTGGTTGCTGCTGTTGTTCAGGCCGAGTGCAACGCCTTTAGGACTTTGTGCATTTCCCATGGGCGAGCTGTCAAGATGACCCACCGGTAGCGCCTCTGTCTGCATTATTTGACTTTCCGCTGATTCTGTTCAAACAAGATTGACATACAATTATATTATATTAATACTCTGAAACCGAAGATAGAAAAATTATTTTAGTTGATGCCGCCTAAATTTCTGTTGTTGTCACTGAACTTTTTGTAATAGTGTTAGTAACTAGTACAGAATTTATATGAACTAAGAAAACGTAAAAGTATATCCGTATGATTTCTTAAGTTTATGTTGGGTATTTTATCTACGAGTAGAGTATTGGTCAGTTTTAAAAGTATGAATGTTTTTCACAATCAATGGAAAGACAAGCATATTTTTGTAGTCGTCTTCCAGAAAATATCCCGTTGGTTACTCTTACTCTGATACCGAATTTACATCATGGTGTCTGTCCGTCTGCCCGTTTAAGCGTAACTTTTATCCACACCCTAACAGCTAGAGATTTAAAACTCAGGAAAAATCTTTGTCAATGTGTTTGTCAGAAGAGTTTCAATGTTGGGGCACTAGGCACACTGAAACTTTCAGTCTGAAAGGCTTGGTAATTGTCAATAAATCATTTTAACAGCTTGTTACCAAATGTGGTGGAAATGAACTGAATCAAAAGTTTAGATGCTGCGCCTACCCATACCGCCTTCAGCATCCCCGCCGTTTAAGAACAAAAATGCGTATACCTTCTTGAGCTAGTCACCTAATTTGATAAGAAGACAGCTGGTGACATCCCACAAAAATCTGCATCTAATTTTTGAATGCCACGCCCCCATTTATGCCACACAAAGAGGCGATGCTTTAAAAACGGAAATGCGTATCTTTTTCGATTTTAAGCTAGTCACAAAATTCGGTAACAATATAGCTGGTGGCATCCCCGAAAGATTTGCATCAGCTAATCTTTGAACAAAGCGTATACCCCGCCGGGTCCGGACCCCTTTGCAATCAGGCATCTCTTTTCTCGATTGTATAAAGGTATCGAGTGTACCACAGTCGGTTTCATCCGACTTTTCTTCTTAATTATTATTTGCTTTTTGACTGGCTTCTTTCTGTAGTATCTGTATTTGATTAAAATTTACACATCTAGCTGTACCCTTTTTACCGATTTTCAATGGGACCTGGGTATTATAAAACATTTTATTATTGGAATTATTTTGTTGAAAAAGAATAAATTTGTTTTTTCGGAAAAATATTCTAATAGCAACGAAACAATATTTTGCGTTTTCTTAAAGTTGATAACTTTAAAATAAAACAAAGATTAAAACAATACAAACAATACACACACCATCGCTTGAGACGGAGTTGCTTGCGCTGCTGTTCACTCGTCGTCGATCCCGTCGTTCAGCATCATCGTTCAAACGCTCATCGACACCAGAAGCAGCACCACCCTTGCTGCCACGCAACAAAATGCTGCTAACGCTGCGACAAGTAGAAATTTTAAGTCTACCGGACTTGCGCACCATTTTAGTGCTACTGATTAACGAAAAAAATTTAAGCGACGACAGCAAAATTTTTACTGAGAGCACAGGGTGCCTTCCTTTGCGTACGGCAAGCTTTTGCAAATGCTGCTGTCGTCGCTCTGCCCCATATTCATATCGTACGTTGTCGCGGTTATCGCTCTTTATTTTTGTTCATGTGTTTCGCTATATGCGTTAATCAACGCTTAAATAAACTACTTGCATATACATATGTACATATTAATGTTCATGCATTTTTGTGTTGCTGTACTGCGCTGTCAGCAATCCCAAAACCTGACTAGAGCGAATGCATACGTATTTACATGGGAGAGAGACAAACTTGCTCACATGTACAGGTTAAGAAAATATTTTCGAAGAAAAGGTAAGCATAAGCAATGAAGAAAAGACCGGCCTCAAACTGGGTGTGTACTAGACAAACTGAACAAGAATCACACAATAAAACGCTAACTGAATAAAAACTTAAGACAACTGAAAAGACTCGTCGAGATAGCTCGCCAGAAGATACCCTGACCCTAGACATTACGCGAACATTCATTGGTTGTTTGTATGTTTCGGGCACGAGTACACATATGTAAAATGCTTATCGGTCTAGAGTATTAAGTATACATTCAATCCTTATTATATTTTTTTTAAACAAATTATTTTTAAGTTATAATAACATCAATAAACAAATTTTGCCAAATACTCATTGTTCTAATATTATTGTGTTTTTATATCTAGCTGTACATACTAGCTAGAAAAGCAGTGGAGCACGTTAATATCTGCAGCGTCATCGTTAGATTTAATTTTTTGTTGATATGCTGCGTCACCGTTAGTTTTGCAAAGTGAGAATTTGTTGCCTGATTTCTTCTCAGCTTGTTGTTGCTTTATCGATTCAGAATCTTAGATTAAAAGCATTTACCCACAACGCTTAGTTTTTGTGTTCTGTTTTGAATATAATTTGTTGTTTTCAAATTCTTCTTTTTAATATTTTATTGCCACTGATAAGCGAATCATGTGATAACGAAGTTTTCGATCGCCTCTGCTGGCGTTCATCTATAACAGCGGTGGAAACATATAGGTTTTTTTTAAACTTCTAGCGCTTTTTCCAGACTTTCGCCAAAGAGAGGGCCTGATCGTGAGCGGGCTAACTAAAATAAAATACATGCTTGTTGTCGGCAAACAGACACAAAATATACTTAACCCTCATCGGTACCCTGTATGCGCACGCATACAATTTTTTTCTTTAAACTGGAATAAAATAAAAACGGCTTAGCGGAATGACCTTGTATTTTGTAAAGTAGAATTATTTTATTTTAAATCTACCAAGCACTTGAAATGTATTAAGATATAATAAACATGAATAATCAAAAAACATAAATTTTTGTTAATTTTTTTTAACATTTTTTACAATAAAAACTATATGTGTATGCGCGCACATACAATGGGATCGATTAGATGTATTTCTCGAGGTACCGATGAGGGTTAAATATCACAAATCCATTAAAAATACATAAAAACAGTAAAAATACATAATGAAGTTTCTACATATTAAAAAATTGATAATTTTGTATACTTTAATGATCTTAATAATTATTTTTTTTTATTTTTTTTTTTATTAAAACACTACTCTACATAGCTGTTGCGTTCTTTGTCACCGCATTTTATACGGAGCCTTTAACAAGCCGGTATTCTGACAATGCCTAGAAGCTTTTGACTTAAGTTATTGATAGCTCCCCCAGTTTATAAGATTCACACTTTATAGATGGCAGTAGAACCTACAATTTTTGATTTTAGAATAGATAATCTATGAAAATTTCGGTGCATGCGTTTTCTGCTTATACACTCACAGGTACACATAAATTCAAATAATAAAGTTGATGCTTATTTTTACATGCTTTTATTTAACTTGACTTGTTTGTCTGTATCTCTGTCTGTTTGTCTCGGAATCTTGTAATCAAATTTTTTCCCGACTAGCTGGAGCTCTGAAATTTTCACCAAAGATGTGTTTCAGATGACAATACGTGTTTTTAAAGTTTTTTTATTTTTTATTTTGAATTTTTTATTTATTTATTTTTTTTACAAAAACATGTTTGATATTTGGGTTTAGCATGGATGATGGAAAAAATCGATTACAAATGTATGCAAGAAAGCGTATAAAAGCATGTCTTCAAAATTTTTTTGATTTACTTGTTTATCGTATTGACTGCTTTTCATAAAATTTTTTTACACTTGTGAAACATTTTTTGATGAGCACATCAAAGAAGGCATACTGGACACCATTAAGTGCACCTGCGAAATTAAAGCTATCATCGTTTCAATTTTTTTGGATACCGACTCAAAAACAAAAATTCTTCTACAGTTTTTGAAAAAGTTACCCAATTTGCTACGAATATAGCTACTGAAAATATAGATATGACGAGTTTGGGTGCATCCAAAGTTTTGATTCCCGTTTTTGAGGGAGGCGGTGGGGCGGTTGAGGACGCGAGGAGTGTGCGTGGCCTACAAGTTCTTGATGCAGTTTTTTTGGTGACGTCATCACCTGTTTAAGCATGAAAATTGGTGGCTATTGCCAAAGAGGATACAATTTAAAGAGTGTGCAATTCTTAAGAAAATCCTTCTCTCATTCAGCCGAGGTAGGCAATAACTGTAATTTTGCTTTGGTTGTGGTGTTTTCGAATGGTAAAGAGGATAACAAAAGCAGTAAGCAATAAGTGTGAGCGATCACGAAGCGGATTTTTGTTTCAGTTGCCCTAGCACTCAGCGACCCGTTAATTTTACAGCAAGCGGCGAGCCAGCAGCGGGCCAGCGGTAACCAAAAAGGGTCAAAGTTTCTCATGTGCGTTTTTTACATTTCTTGCTTGGTCTGCTTGTCGAGATTTTTGCTATTTTTGATATTTGTTTCTTTGTCTGTCTCTTTGACAAGTGCACTACTGAATACACTTTTGGAATTTGTGTGCATCTTAGCTTAACTGTGTAGCATAATTGTTGGCTAGTGTCATAGAATTCAACATTTTAAAGAGTATGAATGACCAGCAATTGCCAAACTGAAATTTGGCTGTTTGTGCACACTCTTTAAATCAACGAGTATATATACAAATAGAGTCGCCATGAGGCGAAATTCTTACTGCCAGTTGGAACCTGAAATATTTTGATCTCAAGGGTCCACCAATCTCAGAGAGCGCATTTTGTGGCAATTTTTGCTGGACTCGCAAGGCGCGAGAAAAGTGCAAGTCATTCTTCTTTTTGACTGCGATACGACATGAGCTCTCGTAGCACTGCCGGCCAGTCATGTTGTGGGTATGCGCTCGTATGCCAGCGATTTTCTAGCGCGCAGTAGCTTGTTTGTTTGCTGTGCGCCCATATTTTGCTTGTATATGCATATGATCGTGTGTATATCCTTCATGTGTTTTTTGTTTGTATGCTTGCTTGCGTGCATTTTATATATATATGTATATATATATATATAATTGTGCGTTTGCATATGTATGTTTGCAGTTTTGCCCTGGGCTGGACCTGGGCTTTGTAGTGATTTTGGTTTTTTTGTTCGGCTGGGAACCATAAGCATGTGTGTGTGTCCCTGTTTGTCTACATGTGCATATTTAAATGTATGCGTAGCATTTGCCTTGGCTCATTGACATTTTCAACTATCATGATTTTCGACAAATTCTAAACAGCCAATATTTAGATTACAATTTGGTGCATATTTGTTTCTTCCTACAAAAAACCTAAAAATCAATACTTCCAAGGCAGCCAAACTTCATTTTTGGTGCTGATCGACCACTTGCAGGATCAGGCACACAGCATAAAAAACAAGCGTCTAGTAAATTCGAGGCAAATATCAGTTTTGCATTGCTGGTCCTCATACTCTTTCATGTTTTTAGCTCTATGACCATTTTTCAACATCTTTGCCATCGCAACTACTACACAACTACCGGAAGTGTATTTATTAGCGTGCTAGTGCCGTAGACACAAAGTCTGGGTTTTTGGTGGCCCTAGCCGCTCAGCAGCGAAATGTCTTGAGCGTATGTACACCACACATACATACATATAGATATGTGTGTGTATGTGAAACACTTGCCCAAACATCATTTTATTTTATTTTTCCTTACTCAGAAGTTTCGGCAAATGTCTAATACAAATGCACTACGGAATACACTTCCGGTAGTTGTGTAGTAGTTGCGATGGCAAAGATGTTGAAAAATGGTCATAGAGCTAAAAACATGAAAGAGTATGAGGACCAGCAATGCAAAACTGATATTTGCCTCGAATTTACTAGACGCTTGTTTTTTATGCTGTGTGCCTGATCCTGCAAGTGGTCGATCAGCACCAAAAATGAAGTTTGGCTGCCTTGGAAGTATTGATTTTTAGGTTTTTTGTAGGAAGAAACAAATATGCACCAAATTGTAATCTAAATATTGGCTGTTTAGAATTTGTCGAAAATCATGATAGTTGAAAAATGTCAATGAGCCAAGGCAAATGCTACGCATACATTTAAATATGCACATGTAGACAAACAGGGACACACACACATGCTTATGGTTCCCAGCCGAAACAAAAAAAAACCAAAATCACTACAAAGCCCAGGTCCAGTCCAGGTCCAGCCCAGGGCAAAACTGCAATCATACATATGTATGTATGCAAACGCACAATTATATATATATGTAAATATATATATGCTGGTATGCATATGCTCTAGGGTTTTGTAGTTATACAGCTAGTTACACAAAAAAAAACGAAAAGGAAGGAGTAACAGGCGATCATCCCAAAAAACAAGGGTCAGCGCGCTAGAAAATCTCTGGCATACGAGCGCATACACACAACATGGCTGGCTGACTGTGCTACGCAGTGGCAGTCAGCAAGCAGAATGCCTTGTATTTTTTCCGCGCCTCGCGCTTCTAGCAAAATGGTTGCCAAATGCGCTCTTAGAGAGAGTCCGCGCAACAAAATACTCTCTCTGAGAGAGGTGGACCCTTGAGATCAAAATATTCCAAGTTCCAACTGGCAGTAAGAATTTCGCCTCATGGCGACTCTATTTGTATATATACTCGTTGCTTTAAATTGTATCCTCTTTGCTATAGCTCAAAAACTGTGGAAGATACAGTGTTCGAACTCACTAGTCACTAGTAGATGTGTTAACACTATTTTGTTTGATACGCGGTACAGTCGAACTTCCATATAACGAACTCCCATATAACAAATTTTTCTTTTTTTTATTTCGCCAACACTGCTTTTTGGTTCAACTTTCAGTGTGATTTGTTCTCCATATAACGAATTTCCCCATAGCGAATTTATTTTCAGGACGTAGCTCGTACGCTCATGCGTTTTCTATTCCCTATAACGAATTTTTTCGTTATTGCATTTTATGTACGAATTACGTTGAGAATGCGAAAACGAAACAATAACACATTTTTTAATTTACCGTTTTGTTTTCGTGTTATGTTTTGCTTATTCTCTGATCTTTGCTGCTCAGTTTTTTATGAACATTTTTTACTGTTCAGTGCACATCGAAGATGTAGATGTAGACGTAGATGTTGTTGTTGGGATTAGTTTTTTTTTATAGGCACCAAAGCAAAGAATAACGGATTGTGATTAACTGTATTTAGAATAGTTGTACACATTGTAGAAAAGTGGAAATTTGCGTGGTTCTTTAGTCTACAATTGACTTTGGGTCTGAAAGCAAGCAAAATGTCCACACGATTTTTCATTTCGCTAGAGCAAAAACTTTTAATAATCTTAAAATGAATATGTATTTGGTTCACTAAACGTGCTTGAAATAATTTATCGAAGAAGAGAAGTGGAAAAACCATATACAAACTAAAATTACTGATTATTTAAAAAAAAACTACTTAATTCACACAAAATTTCAAACATTTCTATAATACGAAATTTCTATATAACGAAGTATTTTCTTGTCCCCTTTGGATTCGTTATATGGAAGTTCGACTGTATTAGTATAAATATGTAAAAAATATAATATCACTTTTATAACTTAACTAGTAGGTGGCCCGCTTACTTCTCTGCGCGGATAGTTTAGTAACTCAAAATCGATAAATCCACCTATTCCGCACACCCTTACAGTTAGAGTTACCAAAATTGGTAGTAAAAAAGCTACTGGCATCCCCGAAAAAGTTGCATCACAATTTTGGTGCCACGCCCACCCATTCCGCCCACAATCCCCCCGCAGTTTTAAATCAGAAACGCCTATATCTTCCTTAGTTTTTGAGCTAGAGCCACCAAACTTTGCATTAAGATAGATGATGACGATCTCCAAAAAACTGCATCAAAACTTTGGAAGCCACGACCACCCATACCGCCCTTGTCCACCCCAGCTGCCCCAATTTTTCGTAAAAAACGGTAATGCGTGTATCTTTCATTGTGTTTGAGCTAGAGTCTCCAAATTTGGTAGGAAGATAGCTGGTAACGATAGCTTTGGTCCGCATAAAGTTTTGGAGCTAAGACCCCTTTACCGCCCACAGGGGAGCTAGTACCAACTTTAAACAAACTTTGAGCTAGAGTCACTAAATTTGGTGGGAAGATAGCAAGTGACATCCAAAAAAGATCCGCAGGAATAATTTGGATGCCACGCCCACCCATAACGCGCAAAGCCCCCCTTCCCACACCTTTAACAAACTTTGGCCAAGTGTCACCAAATTTGGAAGCAAGATAGCTAGTGGCATGCCAATCTGTATCATAAACTTTTTAAGGCAGTATACACCCCAGCCGCATCCGTACCCCTTCACAATCAGGCCTCTTTTTACCGGTTTAATACTGGTATCGAGTATATCGCATTCGATTGCGTCCGACTGCAACGTTTCCACATGCAAAAGCATGTGGTTTCCCCAGTAGGCCTTATCCAACTATATATAATGTTGCTTCAATTATTAAGTCTAAAATCGACTTAATTTTCTTGTGTTTAAAAAACAACAAAAGAAATTTAAATACGTTGATTGTTATTTAAATATTTGAATAATAGCAATAAAATATTTTTTATAACTTATCATTAAATACGCATTTTAAATGAAAATCAGAATATTAAAAAAATTACTGATCCAAAAAGTAACTTTCGTTGTTATAATCCTTAATAAAAACAATATTAAAAAATTCACTGACGCGAAAAGTAACTTTCTTTGTTCACATTAAATATGAACTTGAATGTAAAAACATAATGTTGGCAAAAGCATTAAAGTTATTCCTCTAAGCAACAGACACCGAGCTCTTACATACAACGCTTGCACTTAAGAACTAGGTATGGGTGGTGCAAATTAGGCAATGCCATTCCCTTAACTGCAGCCTTTTAGTTACGGTTAGCTTAGCGTAGTGAGTGCGGAGGAGAGGGATATTAAGATTTATGTTTGACATGGAGTGCGCGCGCATAAACAAAAGAGTGAGCGTAAATGAGCAACAACAAAGACCCCTTTTACACGGTGAAACATTTCACTGAAACATTTTTTTATTCTGTTTAAAAGTTTCTTCGCAAAAATGGTCGCATTTACACGGTGAAATTGTTTCATGAAACAATACGCAAATAAAACTCAACTGGTCACATTTGACGTCACGCAAACAGCTGAAAAACAGCTGTTTATCACACTACTAATGCACTGCACTAATCAGTTAATTTTATAAATGCGAACAGTTTTGGCGAGTAGCTACTTCCCGAGCTACTGTCTACTCGACTCGCTACTTTTTAATTACCAAAGTGCGAACAAGGCTTAAGAGGCTGCAGTTAAGTGAATTGCATAGCCTAAACTCACACGTACTTTAGCCTTTAGCTATGATTTAGTGTGTGCGAAGGAGGTAGGGTTATAAAACATTATAATTGACATGCAGAGCGCGCACATAAATAGCGACGCAAGCGCTCTGTTAAGTTTTAAGCGGCTCTTTGAGTTCGGGACGAAGTGCGTGATTCATACGTACGATCCAGGCATGCATAGATTTGTATACAAACTTATGTGAACGCCCTTTGCTTATTTGAAATTGTATATCAATAATGTTAGTGTGTTACGTTTTGTTCATGATACAAAAAAGACAAAACGTCACAAGTGACCAAATTTTTTAATTTTTTTTTATTGAAAATGAATTATTATTATGTAAAAAGTGCCTATTTTAAGATATTTTTATTATTAAATATTATTAATAGCCATTCAAAGCAAAACATAGTAATATAACGGTAATATAAAATGTAAACATGAAAGCATTGGTCACATGTTACGTCATCTGCGCAGAACGTAATCCGCTGACTGAGTGATCTGAGTTTTATCGTTCTTGCGTTATGTCTAAGTTAAGCAAGTAGGCAAATCCACCCCACAGCATATTCTGGTGTGCAAAATTTTTCTAGACGCATCAAGTTTTGTTTTGTTGTTGTTTTTTTAAATCAATGAAACCAACAAAAAGTAGCAGAGCGAGCCCAACAACAAACGCTACTTGGGTCGTAAATCAATAGTCAAAGGCACACAAATCTGAAAAAAAAAACTGTGCACTGTGCGAAGTGATACATGTACATAAAATTATGAAATTTAAATTTTCAAGCGCATTGTTCACTTAATTGTGTATGCACTTATTCTTAAGAAGCGGAAATCCGTTTCTTTTTTGCAAGTGTACGAACCTTTTTTTTATGACTTTGGTTGTGCGAAGCGAAGGCGTCGCTGCGCATTTGTTTTGTTTTTGTATTCTCGCTCGTGATCAAACTCTCAACAATCAGGCGGCAGTAGTATAATGGGTAATGTGTTTTGTTTTTGGAATGGGTCAAAGTGCTCCAAAATGTATGGGAGGTACTCGAAGGAGTTGTCCAAAATAAAATTCCTTTCTTAGTGCTCACTTTCAACCTGCATGGAATATTGTGTGAAAATTTCTTCTAGCTCTTTTCGTTTAGAATTTGTCAACTACGTTAATCAGGACAAACTCTTTTATATATATAGACTAGAATGAGGTCACTATTCGCGTGATTCTATTGGTTAAAAATTTAAGAGCAACGGTTTTTAAAAACTGTACATAGCGTGTGACAGTGGGATAAGATTATAAATCTGATATTAGTTGAAATAGTACTTACTTCATGAATTATCTCATAAAAGTCAATGCTTTTGTTGTTTAACTAATCAACTATTGCAACCAATTATCATTCTTCGTACAGATATAAATGCAGTGCAAATAAGTGACTTACAATTTACTTTTGAGGAGAGCACACGAACCGAGAAATATGCACATTCATAACAAAAATGCCGCGTCCTAAACATAGTAACGTTCTATGCTTCTATGCGAACAAGTCCCACCAAAAAATATAGCAAGCAGGCCTTTTAAATGTATATAATAAAAATATAATAAAAAATTTGAACCGGTACGGAACCGGTACAGAACCGATATAAACTGGAACCAGAACCCGAATCGGTACAGAACCGATATAAGCTGGAACCAGAGCCCGAACCGGGAAAAATAGAAATGAGAACCAAAACAAAACCTTGTACCGAAACGATCGTTTCGGTCCGGACCAGAGCCGGAACCGAAATTCGTTTCGCTTTGACACCCTGATATATATATATTGTTGATTAACATCCACAGCCAACCCAAATTAACGCAATATTTTAATTAATTTAACTTATTTTCATTTTGGTGTAATTCATATGTGATATAACCTAGCCATGATCGTACGTATGTCCGCCCAGCTGTTTATCCGTCCGTCTGTCTTATATTATATCACTTTTCTTCGCTAATAAGGCCAACTTCAAAACGCAATTCAACACCAGTTACAATTCTCACAACAACGACTGTAGAATAAAAAAACATGGAGGACATTCACCAAAACTGACACCTCCGGCATCACAGTTTAAAGAAAGCTGAATTAATATTTCGAAATATTTAATACGTTTCTTAATCCAATTAAAACAATCGCTTAAAATATAAAAATATTTGTTTTGCTCTGCATATAAAATAAGTGGTGTTTACAAATAAAATTTTAATAATAAATAATACCACCATTGAATTGCAGAGAACCAAACTGTTCAGTTGATACACATAAGCCAAAACGCTGATTTGAAGACACCCGAGGAGATGTCGTACCACTGTCCGCTATGTTTGTCTGTAAATGTGTGTGTGTTTTGTGTCTGTGCATTCACGAAGAAGCAAAACAGAATATCCTTGGACGAATGATGATTGCTGCATACCCTAACTAGCTTATTTGCTATATTTATCAATTAATCAATTAATATTATTAAACTATTTTAGTAATTTCTCAATTGTTTGCAATTATAGCAAATATATTATTGAAATACATATCCACAATAGCACTTATATTTTATTAGGGTATTCAATATTCATCATTCTTGTTGTTGTTTAACAGCTGCGTGGCTCGACCGACTTGGTCTGGGGCATGATACAACTACACATGGTAGTCTCGTCGTGGGCAGAGGCTCGTCGTTTTTCTAGCTTATCGACAGTGCATGCTTGCTTGTCGATGTGGAAGGTTGTGTGCGCACGAATTTTTTCTAAACGATTAACCCTAAGCGGACACATAAAATTGTGTTACTGCAAAATTTGCAGATTTTCTTATGTTTTATGATTTTCTTGTAGCATCTTCATTTATTAATACTTGGCGGACTTATTAAACAGTCTGACTAAACTAGTTGCTAACTCAAAATAATTAAAAATGAATCTATTTACCTCTTTGTTTTATAATGAGCTATTTTAGAAACCACGGGCCTTTAGAGGGTTAATCAACACGCTATACTGCCGTTCCATTCGAACACACTCTACAAAGTGCCTTTTCACTCGCACTTATTGCAAGCATACGCTAAGCTAGCCTCTGCCCACGACGAGACTACCTTCTGTAATTGTATCATGGTCTGGGGCTTCTCTGCCGCTGCACCAAGCACCAATACCATCATACTCATTTTCAGCAGAGAAAATTGTTGTACAACAAACACATACTATTTGCAATGCTTACGCTGAGTAAAACGTAGATCTTACGCTTTCAAGCGTCGACACATGGCTAACGCGGTGTGAGGTTTGCATGTATTGAACCGTGTGGTTTTTGCTACCCGCCCCTATAGATGTTAACATATCAAAAAATAACTTGCAGCACCAACCTTTAACGCCCACTTTGTCTTATCTGTCATCATAACCTCAAAACAAGCGAGCAAAAAGAATCTCGCCTTCAAACCTAACTTGTCTGAACATCAACTTCAAGAAATGTAGAAACAAGCCAACAACGTATAGAACGACCTGACATCAGTCAAGTAAGATTGGTTAATTCAAGGGAAAAAAACTGAATCGATGCTGGCGGCATATAATTATGATAAGAGCTACGACTACAGAAATCACGATGATGTTACCATTGGACCGAAGAATAAAGATTGTTGCATTGTGAGTGGAGCTGTGAAGTTTGCAAAGGAATCACCCGGAATGTATTGTTTAAACGGTAAAGTAGTTTTTCTCCTGACTCAACCATCTGAGCCGCTTTAAAGTTATTTATGTATATGGAATAACTTCAATTTCAAAGCACTTCCTAAAAAACACACAAAAATACAACTCTTCCTTTCAATTGACGTCTTTTGGTGCAACGCCGGTTACATGCCAACATTTAAAGAACAAGGTTAAATATGCCACAAAATCGGTTCATTGCTCCCTGTATAAGAACAAGATACAAAGATTCCGCAAATATACTTTACAGGAAATAAAGAAGGAGAAGTAGAACAGCTTTCAGCAATGTTTTCTGGCATCCAAAGAGAAATAATTTTAAGTTTACAAGCAATGTTCCACGAGAAGATCGCTTTGATTCTCCTTTTTAAAACAGCTATAGATTAAATGCCATCTGATGACTATACAGTTGGTGAACATGAAAGACGATACACCTCTCCAGTAACAGGTGAAGTTGCAATTGCGATGGTTGGCACCGAATTCGATGGAAACCGACGAAACCGTCGTATGATGCGCTTCAGTATCCAGTCCTGTTTTCGGGTGAAGAAGACGGCTACCACTTCAAGATCATACAAAAACAAGTTTCCTGCATGTAGGGACTCCAAAAACTTATATATATACATATACTTATCCCCCTAATAAAAAAAACCAAAAATATTGTATATCCCTTAGCATTATGATGAAATAAAAAACCATTTCATGACTCTAAATACATCTGTGTTTTTGGGTGCAGCAACGCGCACCGGGTCAGCTAGTATAATATAAAAAACAAATTAAATTATAAAACAAAACGCCGACAATTATATTATATTTCTAAGCGATTAAACGAATTTAACTAGGAGCAAGTACATTAGTGGTATTCAACAGTCGTTTCAACGTTTCAAAGTTTCAAGTTTCAAACGTCAAGCAACAACAACCGCATAGAACAATTTCTTGAAACGTTGAAACACCCCAGCCTATGTATACAAAAAGTGTTTCAAGTTTGAACAAAGTAAAGATGGGAAGAGCACGATATTTAACCGATATTTGCTATCGATGTGCAGTATTTACCAGTATATTTGGTGTTTTTTTGTGCAAAAAAGTATGAACACACTTGATTAATGGCTGCCAAACAACAGTTTTGTTTGAAAAAATTAATATTCTTTAGCTTAAGCTAGAATTAAGATTTAAAGATAATAAATAAATGAACATAACAATATAATTATTAAATGGTGTTTTAATTAAACATCATTTCATACAAAAATTGCCTTTTCGTGTCTGCCGCCACGCAGCTAACACTACTAGACTCTAGAAATGTAAACAAACAACAGATGACTGCCCAAGTTTGAAGCGATTGTCACACAAAATCCTGTTCACAAGTTAATCGTTTCAAACTTGAAGCTTTGAAATGTTGAAACGACTGTTGAACACCCTAATTGACACGTGTAGCTCAAAAGCAGTTGCACGTTATGTTATAGTTATTTGTTTAGGATCAGGTTTACGTACATATATTGATTGAGCGTACAATTATTTCTTAATTAAAGCATTCGTGTACAAAATGTCAATGAAAACAAAATAATTAAGCCATGAACGATAACCTGAAGTGAAAATACTCTACTCTCTATATTACGTGTCGGCTTGAATTGAAGAATAAAAATTTCATATGTTATTTAAACTGTATCCATAGCAGAGAATAATGTTAATAATAACATACAGATGTTATCCCAGAATCGTTGATGTTAACGAGCTGTAAACAAAACCTCAAACGATGGGCACTACGACAACGAGTAAAAAGAAAAAAGATGGGTGTCTGTAAAGTTTGTTTACGGACGATAGTCTCACGTGACAACGTCATAAGAGAACACTAATAAAATGATTTCATACTTTTGTGAATATATTATTTATTTTTTCCACTCGCTGTTAGATCGCAACTGCAACTCAGTGGCGAACCATGTATATGCAAAAACACAAAACACAAAGAAAAATTACAAAACATAACGGCTCTTACACAGTCCCGTTATATTCTATCTCTATTCCTCTTTGATATCTGCTATGCATGTTATTGTATGGAATGTGACTTTTGCCTACACATTTATTTTTCTACAATTATATTTGTAACGCAGCTCAAATGGTTTACAAATATGAAAATATTTTTTGATGTAAAAAATCAAATGTGCAATTACGGAGCGTCTACGCAGCAGCGCCACAACTATGTTTACTTTATGTATGCGTTAATGCTTAGTTGTACTGCAGGTTACGTTTTGATGGTAATAATGATGGTAACCATAATGATGGTAACGATGATGATTGTAACGATGATGAAGACTTTTTTGAACATGCAGCCTGTGTTCATCAATTTATAAGACGTAATCACGTCAAAAGTCGGTTTTTTCTGAATATTATTACATTATTAGTCTATGACACCACTACACCAACGTTAAAATTTAAATTTATTTTATTAAACTCAATAATTCAACAATAATAAAAATAAAATTCGTCTGCCAACTTGGAAATGACTTCCATACAAAAATCAATCAGTACAGAGGCAACCATCCAATAACTTAGCATAGCAAAAGTAGCATAAAATTAAATGCATAATTTTGCAATATGGGCTATATTAATTATAATTTAACCATGAGCTCGACGATCCACATTAATTTAACATTAATAGCGCCTCCACTTTACGGTCGTTCTCCAAAATAGATAATAAAATTGGATCCATAATGAACTCTCGTTGGCTGAATTAATAATTTTAAGCTGTCAAACAAGATGCAGATGCTGATGTTGTGTATGAGGACAGCTCATGATACAATTATACAAGGTAGTCTCTTCGGCACCAAAACTGGCGCTTTTTTATCCTGATGCAGTGTGTGAGTGCAATGGCACTTTTTTTCTCAGTTTGGCTCTTTTTTTTTGTGGTTGGCTTCAGAAAATATAATTTTAAACATTACTCAGCACACAATAAGTATCGTTTATAGCACTGAAAATTATCGATACATCGGTGTACCAAAACAAAAAAGCAATTCTGTAAACAATCGTCGCATAAGCCCATCACCAACTCCGGTTTTAAGTTGATGAAAATACATATGTATGTACAGTAGTACTGTAACAGTACGACATCGGTTAACGCAACCCTCGATACACGCAACTCCTCGAAAATTGCATTACCCAAATTTCAGATTTTCGCGAAACTGCTGTTCAAAAAAATTATAAACTGTAAAAATGTACAAAAAAATTTCTAAAATTAAATTTTAAATTAAATTTAATAAAAAAAAGTTGGAAATCCTTCCTTTAAACACAGTCATATTCGATTTATTTTAATTGTAAAGGTAAGCAAAGGCATCTTTTTTGAAAAATTTTTTCGCAACCATGACAGTTTTCGCAACTGGCCAAATTTTAATAGGTTTAGCTTAACCGAGGTCGTACTGTATTTGTTTTTATTTAATATCATTCATCATCACTAAATAAAGGTGAAAATGTGATATACTTTGGAGTTATACTCGTAATATGTTAAACCATAAGATTTTGTGAAAAAAATATTTTTTAATTTATTTGCAAAAAAAATTGGTTCTTTTTAAGTGAATTTGTCACTTTTTTTTTTTTTGGCTCTATTATTAATTTTTAAGTGGCAACCGTGGCTTCAGTGCAATGCAGAGTTGGGTAAACATCGTTCAAATCAACAAGAATATATACAAATAGAGTCGCCATGAGGACAAATTCTTACTGCCAGTTGGATTTTTCAAAATCTGGCGCGGACTCTCTCAGAGAGCGCATTTGGCAACCATTTTGCTAGACGCGCGAAAAAAATGCAAGGCATTCTGCTTGCTGACTGCCACTGCGTAGCACAGTCAGCCAGCCATGTTGTGTGTATACGCTCGTATGCCAGCGATTTTCTAGCGCGCAGTAGCTTGTTTGTTTGCTGTGCGCCCATATTTTGCTTGTATATGCATATGATCGTGTGTATATCCTTCATGTGTTTTTTGTTTGTATGCTTGCTTGCGTGCATTTTTTATATATATATATATATATATATATATATATATATATATATAATTGTGCGTTTGCATACATATGTTTGTTTGCTGTTTTGCTAGACCTGGGCTTTGTAGTGATTTTGGTTCTTTTTGTTTCGGCTGGGAACCATAAGCATGTGTGTGTGTATAACTACATGTACATATTTAAATGTATGCGTAGCATTTGCCTTGGTTCATTGACCTTTTTCAACTATCATGATTTTCGACAAATCCTGAACAGCCAATATTTAAATTTCAATTTGGTGCATATTTGTTTCTTCCTACAAAAAACCTAAAAATCAATACTTCCAAGGCAGCCAAATTTCATTTTTGGTGCTGATCGACCACTTGCAGGATCAGGCACACAGCATAAAAAACAAGCGTCTAGTAAATTCGAGGCAAATATCAGTTTTGCATTGCTGGTCCTACATAATCTTTCATGTTTTTAGCTCTATGACCATTTTTCAACATCTTTGCCATCGCAACTACTACACAACTACTTCAGTGAATAGTTCTTTTTTGTTCGTTCGTTCGCGAACGACACAACTCACTGAGTGCATGTTTGCTTGTTGTCGCGAGAGGTTGTGTGCGCAGGAATTTTTGCTGAATGATTAACCCTTAAGCGGACAAAATTTGCAGATTTTCTTATGTTTTATGATTTTCTTTCAGAATTTTAATTTATTATTACTTGGCGAACTTATTAAACAGTCTGACCAAACTAGTTGCTAACTCAAAATTATTAAAAGTGAATTTATTTACCTCTTTGTTTTATAATGGGCTAATTTAGAAACCACGGTTAAATCAGCATACTCTACAGTCGTTTCGCTTACACTCACTGTAAAATGTGCGTTTCACTCGCACTTATTGCTAACATAGCTAAGGGCTCACATTTTGCCGACGAGACTACCTTGTATAATTGCATCATGGGACAGCTCTTCGTCTTTTAAGAACAATTTGTTATTATTGTTTCATCTAAAAACTGCATAGCGCATTTTCAATAAATTAATTCATTTTTAACAGTCGTTAATTATTCAAATCCACTACAATGTTTGTGTGCAATATGCAATTCAAAACCCAACTGGTCACCGCTGACTGCTCAATTATTAGCTCTGCCGCGCTACTGGCACAAAAAAATAGAGTAGATTCTATTCTGATTTTAGTTTAGTAGCGAGTGAGCTGACTAAATTACGTGACTAAAATTTTGCTGTTCGGACACTGCCTACTCGACTCGCTACTTACTACTTACCAAAGTGCGAACAAGGCTTTAGGGATGGGTATCGCCAGCGTTAGTATCGGTATCGTGGGATCGATACGAATTGGACCACACCGATACTTGGTGTCGATATATAAGATCTCAAGTATCGATATTATCGTGGTATCGATATATTGCGTTTTTTTTTTTCAAATTGAAATACACAAAAAAATTAACTCAGATAACGTACAGTAAAATCCGGTTATAACGACTTTCAAGGGACCGACGATTTTACGTCGTCACACCCGGAAGACGCTCTAACCAAAAGGAGCAAAAAAAATTGTTTTTTGTTTACTTTATGTTTGCCATGTTAGTAAAAGGTTTTAAAATACAGCAAAACAAGAATTTTAATAAATTTAATTCAAAAGCAGAGTTACCTATACAATATCGAAAACGCTACAAAATATAATTCATCGATACAAGTACTTTTTTCCGATACCTACTTGGTATACTTGGTAAAAGTATCGATTACAGAAATACTTGGTTTGGAGACAAAAGTATCGAGTATATACTTGTATTTACTTGTATCGTTTCATCCCTAGTTGTTGCTGCTAGTTAGAAATAATTGATATAGTCACACGGTGTCCAAAATGTGGATGCCATGCACAACCATCCCGCCAAGCATTTTGAAATAGAGCTAGAGTTATCACATTTGGTGGTAAAGAAGCTGGCAATTTCACCCAAGAAACATCTAAGCCCTGGGCGTTCTCATTTTTATACAGATATCAGAGTATACTACAGTCGGTTTCGTCCGACTGGTACGTTTTAACTTGTTTTGTTTTGCTTGCTGGCAGCATAACTTATCAAAGTAAAGCTAAAATAATCTTCAATTAGCTGTAATAAAACTTAATCCTATGTGGGTTTGATGCCAAAAACACAATCAGATTAACACAATTTGAGGACCATACAAAGAACGATTATTCCGAAAATAAATTTTAACAAAAATATACCCAGTAAATTATGAAACCGTACAAATTTGTAACAAATATTGTTATGCAAATATTATAAAAATAAATATATTAGAAATTACGTGTACACTGTAAAGTTTCTGTTTGAGTATATTTGCGTGTGCACGCGTACAATACCTTCTACCTCTCCGTTGTTTCGCTACCAATTTCGATAAAAGTTTCTCTATAGATTCTGGATAAGATTTCCAAATTTAATCGATCGTCTGAAAACATGCTATTAATCATAGCATGTTTAGCTTTATGCTACCCGTTTGCTTTAAACATTTCGATAACTGTAGTGCTGTAGGAAACTGCCAAACAGCTCCTATCTTTTAACATTGTCTTACATTGACTGATCTATCATAAACTCACACTCATTTGTTACATAGAGTAAGTTACCCAACGTACTATCGTTTCACAAACATATTTAATTTGCTTAGAAAAAAATAAAACTGTGGGTTCACATCTTGTTGAAAGTTGAGTTTTATTGCATTATTTGATAAGCTAAAAATTTTTTTCCCCTGAAGGACAATATAAGTAGATAAAGTGATAAAAGTGAGGTAAGCAGAAAAATATGTATGCATATGTGTAAGTGAAGATAAGTGATGATAATATTGAAAAAAATTACAGAGCACAATAGTTTTTGAATAAGATTATATAATTGAATTAACAAGGTCACATACTTATAAATTGTGATATTATTCACATGCAAGTTAACTCACCCATCATTTGTAACAGGTTCTCCCCTAAGACAAATGCGTCATCGTATACCAAATTTGTTAAGTTTTCAGTTTTCATATTTAACAAACTCGGTAACATTGACGCGTACATTTAATTCGTTTCGTTAAAATCATTAATTGAGTAAAAGTTCCTGGTAAAGATTGAAGAGGTAGCAACTGTAAAATGTTTGAAAGCCCCCCACTCGATTTAAATTTTGTTTAAAGGAATGTTTTTTAGCCAATTTTTTCTTAATATGTTTAAGGCACTAATGCACACGCTTCAGTTAAGTTCAAATATTTGCTCAAATTAATATTGAAAAACGCAAAGACAAAACTTAAAATGCGACTCCAAAAGCTTTTAGCAATATATGTATTTAGTAGTTACAAACAGTCCCAAACAGGCGAGTGATCATTAATGAACACACAAAATAAATGAAAGTCAGTCTTTGTCACAGTGCTATTAAAGTAATGTGTGTACACATTTGCCATAGGTTTTGAAATTTTATGTTTTAACTGGCTATTTTTATATAAAGTTATAAATATTTTGATTTTTAACCGACAGGGCACGGGTCTTTCTCTCTAGTTGACTACCGGATATCTCTCCGTGCTTTATGTATTAGAACCGTGCAGTGCAACACATTGACTAAACCTGAAATAATGTTCTCATCACGTACTAACTGTCTTAATATTATTTGTTGTAGATATAGAGTCAACTTCGGGCGTCGACTTAACAGCAACGACAAGGTAATCGCAGTCGACGCTGGCATCGCTGTCAGTGTCAGCTTCGGGCGGCTTGGCTGTTGCCGGTCCCGATCGTCGCTTGGATGTTTGCGAGCACCACAACAAGCACATAAAGTTTATTTGATATAATTACTGTACTTGTTTTTGTTCTATCTTTTATTGTTGGCTCTGTTTGTTATTGTGGTACTTGCCTACTAGAATTGTTAACAACTTACTCCGATTACGACTCTGATCGGATCGTATCGTCTTCGCTAACGAGGCACCGTTCGGGCGTTCTAAATGATATCAATGGATCAGGAGCAGAACTGCCCAGTGTTATTAATCGTTATTCTTTGAACATGAATATCTAGCCCAAAGCGCGAAAACTACGTAAACGCCTAAAACCGCATTGTTCAGAAAAGTGTTTTTTCTACATTTCTATGCTTAGTCTTAAATTTTTGGGTATTAAATTTATTATAAGAAATTTTCCAAAGAATACAACAAGAGGTTTGGCAAAAAGTTCAGCTTATTTTTAGCAGTGCAAAATGACAAAGCTATATCTCATAAGCCAGGTGAACTTATTTCAACACCCGTTTTCGTTTTGTATAAAAGTAATAAAAAGGTTTAAGAAAGCTTTTTCCCTATTACACTTATAGCAAGGACATTTCGTTGCTTTGTTGCATTCCTTTCAGGACCTCAACTGCAAAGCAGATCAACTTTTTGACAAGAAACTAGTTTAAAACTCATTCTTGTTTACTTGTATTTGCCTGTTACTTAGAGTTTTTAGTGTTTTGCATAATTTATATCGAAAACTTTACTAATCGACCAACTTATAAGTGAGTTTAAAAAAAAAAATTTTCCAAAACCAAAAATAAACACGAAGTCCATTTATCGTATCAATAAAAACTTGTACTCAAAGTTTAAGGGAAACTCTAAGCATAATAAATAAAAGATTCACTCAAGACAGTTTCAAAACTTTATATTTCTTTTGTGGCCTGTAAAAAAAGTTCATTGGTGGTGCTATAATAATTTTCACAGCTGTTTATATACTTATTATTAACAGTCGCAAATGAGCAAGCAAGGCAAGAAAACGAAAATGGGGAAAAACAAAAAAGAAGCGGCAGTTGTCGTTTTTAATATGTATCTACAATCTTGATTCTATACACTTTGAGGCAAGTCGAAGCAAAGCAGACACACGCATAATACCAATAACAATGCATAACAAAAACAGCAAGCCCTCACTTTATAAAGTAAACAGAAGAAAAGCGAAAATTGCACTTTAACAATGTAATCCCAGAAGCGATTACCGATGAGCTAACTGGCCTGGGAGTTGAGCTCTACGTAGTGAACCTAATCGAACAACTGGTAAAACGCAGGAAGGAAAAGACTGCCAACGGATCGGTTACACAGACAACGTTGCAATTGTCTTCTCGGGCAAATATTCTCAAACCCTGTGCAAACGGATAACCAAAGCACTTAGTACCCTGTTCATCTTGACATCATCAAATGGTCTTGGGCTTAACTGAGTTACAGCCCTGTCTCTAGGACCACCAACCCTTAATAGGGTTAATCTTGCCATTAGCAAATCATTCAACTACTTAGGGCTAGCACTATACAGAAAACTAGACTGAAATCAAGGAAATACAAGGAAGAACGTGTTAAGAAAGTCTCGTTTGCCTTAAGCACGTTCAAAAAGTCCATTGGACTGAAATGAGGTATGGCACCCCACATTACGCTTTGGCTATAATTTGGCCCATCTTACAGTAGAGAAAATCAGAACGGTAGCAAACTCTTCCAAAGAAGCATCAATCCATATTTTTTCCATTTAATTTTTCAGTTATTGTAAATATCAACAACTTAAATTAAACTTACAAATACATGTGCTAAGCAACTTTTTTATGTAGATATTTGTTCAATAAGTATAAGTGTGGTGAAATCAATCCATAAGCTCGCACTGTTTGAGTTCTACCTCAAAAAAACAAGTGGAAACGTTGCAGTCGGACGCAACCGACTGCGATACACTCGATACCAATGTTAAAACAGGTATAAAGAGGCCGGACTGCAAAGGGGTACGGATGCGGCAGGGGTGTAAGTTGCCTCAAAAATTTTCTGATGCAGATGGGGATGCCACCAGCTATCTTTCTATTTAGTTTGGTGACTTCAGCTCAAAGTTTGTAAAAGGTTGGGGAAGGGGGGGCTGGGGCGGTATGGGTGGGCCTGGCTCCAAAATATCTTTGAGGGTCGCTACCAGTTATCTTCCAACCAAATTTGGAGACTCTAGCTCAAAAACTATGAAAGATACACGCATTCCCGTTTTTAACGAAAAGTTGGTCGGCTGGGGTGGACAAGGGCGGTATGGGTGGGCGTGGCATTCAAATTTTTGATGAAGATCTTTGTGGAATGTCAATTGCTATCTTCTTACCAAATTTGGGGTTTCTAGCTTAAAGTTGTAAAAAGGGTGGGAAAGGGGGCTGGGGAAGTTATGGGTGGGCGTGGCATCCAAATTTTTGATGCAGATCTTTGTTTAATGTCAATTGCGATCTTCCTACCAAATTTGGTGACTCTAGCTCATAATATATAAAAAGTTGGTACTAGCTCTCCTGTTGGCGGTAAGGGGGCTTGGCTCCAAAACTTTCATGCAGATCTTTGGTTATCGTTAAGATACACGCATTCCCGTTTCGACGAAAAGTTGGGGCGGCTGGGGTGGAAAAGGCCGGTATGGGTGGGCATGGCATCCAAAGTATTGATGCAGTTTTTTGGGGATCGTCATCACCTATCTTGGCGCAATGGTGGCTCCAGCTCAAAAACTGAAGAAGATATAGGCGTTTCTGATTTAAATCTGCGGGGGGGCTGGGGCAGAATGGGTGGGCGTGGCACCAAAATTATGATGCAACTTTTTCGGGGATGCCAGTAGCTATCTTCCTACCAAATTTGGTAACTCTAACTGTAAGCGTGTGCGGAATAGGTGGATATATCAATTTTGAGTTATCGAATTTATCGATTTGCCAGCCCCCCAGTCATCGTAGAACCCCAATCTTAGAACTTGATCTGTCTTGGCCATAGATAAAGACATTTGCAAAGTTTCAAGTCTCTAGCTTGAAGGGTGTCGAAAAAAGTAGTGAACATACGGACGGACGGACGGACAGACACCATGACGGACGTTGCACAAACCCAATATACTCTTTACTTTCGGTATCGAGTATAAAAATAATAAATTATTCCGTGCTCTAAACGAAGCCTAGCTTATTTCTAAAACTAAGTAAGAGTTACTCAAAAAGAAGTATGTAAATTTTAGCCCCGGAATTCTTAATCCAAGTATGGCGATACTTGTTTTTTTATTCTCTAAAATGCTAATGCATTCTCAGCTAACAATGTAAGAAGTTAGTAAGAACCACTAAAAAATTGTATGTTAATGAACATCGATTAAATATTCCCAAGCCGATATTTAATAGGTATGAAGTCTTTAATAGAGATGGCTCGACTAGATGATATCCTGATCTCTGACCTTAAAACAGTATTCAGCCGAGCTACTTTGTTAAAAATAAATAGGAAGTCGTTTCCAATACAGACATTAAATGCCAGTATGGCAATAAGTAAATTTTTAAATTAGTGAGTAAATTAAGTATTTAACATATCTATATGACAATTATTTGCATACCCTGAAAACATGTCTGCAACACCCAGAAAAAAGCATCTCCGGCCCCCATATCTATATATATATTCTTAGTCGGCACCAACTGCCAAGTCGTGTAGCTATGTCCGAACGAACATATTATCGATGACTCTTCCCGTTTTCGAAATACGCATGTGATCGATTAAAATAAAACATTAAAAACACGTTCGCATCACTCATTGCTTTTAAGCTTTAATCTCTTCTTGGGATTGGAAAACTAACAAAATGTACAAATCTTATTGATATATCTTAGCTAACAGTTCATGTTTGGACTATATTCTGGGTGCGCTTTCCTAAAATTACGACGAATGTGGAATCGGCTGCGCAGCCTTGTAAGACCTCTCGCGAGATGATTAGGGTGCGATGAGACCTTGCTACATTATTATACATTTTGTTTCGCCATTACCTCCTTGAGTGGAAGGGTGTTTAAGTCATTATAAATGTTTTCGTTCCGAACATACCACGGTTCTCAAGATCTTCGACTGAGCCCTCTGGACAATGTCGATACTGCTGTTGCAAGCCATAGGTCCAGATTGGTCTTAGAACAGAGCTATAGAGCAGGACCTTGTAGAACAGACTAAGGGAAGAGCGAGCATTGATAAGCCAATGGTGATGGTATTCAAGATGTGGGCAATTATGCAGACCGCACAGTAAGGAAGCTCAATCTTTGGTCACATTCTAGAGGTTTTTTTTTGGGTTTCATTGCTTTTTAATGATTCTTACGATTTCATTCGGGAGAAACTTGATTAGATCATAAAAAGCTGAGAGTCGTTTGATGCAGTCGGTTATACAAACGTATTTGTTACAGAATTAGGTTGGAACGCTGATCCTGATCTTAAAGCGCTTGCGTGAGTTGCGTGTTTGGTTGCGAATTCGGGGGTTGTATTTCGATGATGTGAAAGTATTCGGTGCGTTTTTGGTAGCGCGATAAATGCGGTTTTTTAGTTCCGAGCGCAATGTACAGAAAATCTTTGTATAGCCGGACTCTTGGCAGTTTATACATTGTACCGGACCATTTCGTTTGTGCGGTTCTTCTATGGTGATTCTGCGGTGTAGTAAAAGCTGAAGACTTTATCTTGGGTACACCTCGTTTTTTTTAGCATCTTTGTTTCTGGTTCAAGTTTTACGTTAAAAAGTGGTTACGGCATTCTATTCCTGTTTAAAATGTTAAAGACTGTTTTTGCGCAAAATCCTTTTTACTGCAGCGCCTGTTTTATTTTTTCTGGTGTTACATCAGACTCTTTTACATTTATTACGACTTGCAGGCCCTTGCACAATTCTCGCTGTGACTCATTTTGGGTGATCACTTTGTGTTGCAAATGTGTAAAAGTGCAAAAGTGTAAGCCATCCCAATAACAATTTGTACAGAATACAGTTTGCACTTTTTGCTAGACCCTTGCCTATGACTAAAAAATCATTGCAACTGTGCAACGATATCAGTGCTAAACAATGATACAAAAATGAAAGAGTGCACACGCAATTTTCTGGAATTTTTTGGTTTAATTTTGTGCTTCAGGTGCTAAATCAAAACAAACAGCTGTTAATTATTATCCCGCCAACTAATGGACTTGGGTACATTTATTATGTCGCCTCTGCGGCTCGCATAAATGCAAATTGCGCCATCAACAAAATAATCTCATGTTTCGTCCAATGCAGAGACATGGTCAATGCGGCCAAGACATGGTCAGAAACACCTGCAATAATTTTTAGCTACATATATACTTTCAATGGCTTCAATTTCCTGAATTGCTTGGGATGCTGTCCATCCTAGAAGTCATACTTTCACGCTTTTTAAAGGCATTTTTAAATTTATTTAGTTATTGCAAGCAGCAAATTAAATTACACAAATGACAAACTCAGCTAAAACGATAGCGAACAGCTGATTATGCAAAGTAACAGACATGCGTCGTTCAATTAAGTGTTCACGACAGCAGTGTTGCAAAGTTACAATCTTGCACATTTGCAACACAAAGTGAACACCCTAATTGTCTTAAACGTGTTTTGATTTAACTAAAAGTCTTTACCTATAAAATACATTTTTTTTCTTATGTTGCGTTTACGAATTAATTAAACTCAGCACAATAAAAACAAAAAACATGTTTGCATGCGACTTTTTCAGTTCGTAAAATAAAAAATGAATCTATTTGATAAGTTTAGAGAAAAAAAAAGTTTATAATCATTATTTTTGAGAATTTTTTTTTGTCAGAAATATTTATTAAACAGCTCAAAAAAAAAATATTTTGTTGTCCGTCCCAAAGTTAAGATTATGATTTTCTGGTTAATTATAAACAAAAACTATTAAAAAATACGTTGTTTCTGCAAAAAGTTTGCTTATGTAATAGTTAGACCCCTTTTACACGGTGAAGTTTTTTCATTAAACTTTTTTTCATTCTGTTTTAAGACATCATCGCAAATCTGGTCGCATTTACACGATGAAGTTGTTTCATGAAGTTTATTCATGCAGTTTTTTTTGTAAATGCAACTCTGATTTGAATATATGGTCGATAAACATACCTCTTTGCTATCTTTTGTTTTATTTGTTTATATCTAATTGATTTGATAGAAGTTACAAGTAAATAATTTAATTTAATTTATTATTTTATAAACCACAACAATGTATTTACTATTTGCGCTTATATTTGCTTGTGCGATATTTCGTATCGATAACTTTATTATTCACATCAAACACTATGCAACTCTGTGTTTACATGCAATCGGAATAAGGCAAAGCAAAATGAGAAAAAACTTCACTGCTTCACAAGTCATGAAACATTGCATTCAGTTTTTACACCCTTTGCCTACAAACGAATGTTTCAGCAAAAAGTTTCATGAAAAAACTTCACCGTGTAAAAGGGGTCTTATGGTAAAAAAAACAATGTTTGGGGTTTATTGAGAGGAAGTAGTACTTACGAACATAAAAGAAAATATTTTTGTAACTTATTTTGATAGTAAAAGTTAATAAAAAAAATAATAAAAGTGTTTATGTATGGTTTCATCTTTAATTGATTATTAAAGCCACGGATTTTGAAAAAAATCGTTCAATCGGTCTCCTAGAAAACGAAAACTTTTTTTTGCTATACATTTTTTGTTCGTCTATTTTCGAACTAGGTACAATTTTGTTTTGTGTTATCATTGATGAAAACAAAAATTTGATATTTTATAATGGCGGTTTTGATGAGATTTTTAATTATTACGGATAGGCAGATATTCTTCAAAAATAAAGTTATTGGTTTAAATTATTGTTATCTGCGCCCACTATAAGGGGTAAGGGCTGGAGCTCAAAGCCGATCTTTTGGCATTCGGTGTAATAAGGACGTTCACGGTTTAGGGTATAGCCAAAAGGGTTTAAAACACGGACGGACGGACGGACAACAAGACGAACATTGCACAAAATCCCATTCGTTATTTATTGCCAACCATGTAGAGCCGAAGCACAGTGGCACCCGTAAAACAAGTGAAATGGCAAAAAACTAAAATTTCGTGTGCTCCTAAAAAATATTAAAAGGACCTATTCTATCTGCTATCCTTTATAAAACCAGAAATTTTTACCAAAGATGTGTTTCAGATGACAATACATGTTTTTAAAGTTTTTTTTTTTAACATCAAATTCATTATTTCGACTAGCATTCCAGTAATGAGTCTGATGTTGAATATTATGCTCATTCCAAAGTGATAATTGGCCCTTTGGACAAGGAATGCCCGCAGTGTCGTGCACTCAAATTTAAAAATGTCCAATCCGGAATGTGTTGCTCATGTTTTCAAATGACCACGTTCGGAGAAACAGAACTTATTCAAAATATTGTGACAAAATGTCAACAATTTAAATCAACGTTCAAAATCGAAGGCCAAGTCTACCACAAAGTGGGCTCATTGCTACCAATGCCAAACGAATCCTATAAATTTTTGCATTTTTTTTCTTAATAGGGGGCGAGGGCTTCGAACGCACACTCGTCAATCGCCTGAATGCACGATGCGATTACAATAACAGCAATTCACCTTTTGCCAGGCTCATCGTCGGCGAGCTAAACACGCTGTTAAATGAGCATAATGAATGATAGAAATTTAATAAAAGTTAGTTAATTCAATAATAAACTAAGTTTCCTAGAAATAATAAAAGTTTCTTAATTCAGTAATTAATTTAATTTCTTAGAAAAAACGTCAATGTCACAACAACGTTTGCCAGGTCAGCTAGTATATATATATATATATATATATATATATAACCTTAATACAGATTTATTTTGAGATTCAGTTTATGGTATTTGAGATGAATCCTTGGAATGTCTAGACGTTTGTTATTGATTTGATCAATTCTTACACCCGAATAGTAGTTTTTTCTTATTCGCACTGAGCCGTGTTAATCTGTGCTCAAAAAATTTGTTCCTGATTGTACGTGTTTTAAGACCCTGCATCAGAGTTCGAGATGGGGCGTTTCAAAAATATTAGGCAATCTCTAGTTAACGGTATACAAACTTAATAAAGACTGAATAATTAAAAAAGATTTTTGCCAGACAAACAAAACCAATTCGAAGCCAAATGCATGGCAAAAGTAACATTACAATTACAAAATACGAGCGCGTAAAGTTTGTTCTAATATATCGAATACACTGCAAAATATAAATCATTCGCTGGAAATTGTCGCTCCATCAGATATAAAAAATTAGTGAAGCGCAAGCCCTCCCTCTATGGCAAAACGGGAAAGCAGTCGTGTCTGGGCTTTTGAAGTACATGAATGTGTGTAGTGCCAGAGTCGAGGTTAGACTTATAGCCTATTTCCATTGCTCAGTTACTATTAACTTAACAGTCAGTTACGAAAGTTGCTTCCATTGCACTGTAACTGAACCTCACTTAATGAATCAGCTGTTCGGTTTGTTTTGTTTTGGTTTGTAATAGCTAAAATTACGAATTAATCATGGAGCGAAATTCATTATTGCAAATTTGTAGTGCATTATTGTCAGTTTGATTGACATACATGCTATTTCTACAACCTGATTTGCTTATTGTGAAGTAGCAACGTAATTTTAAAGAAACATTGGCCACGAACATTGCAAATATGTAGCAGAAAACGAAAGCGTCCATCTGAGTGGTCATTTATAAGTTAAAATTAAATTGCAAGCATATTTGAAAACAGTATAATATCTCTATATTTATGTTGTAAATAGCCAAGGCATTAAAAGTTTTGGGAGCTGGATGTGCCACAAAATAGTGATGTGTTTTTCATGGAGAATTTCCATCCACGTCCCACATTCCCGCCCTGGGAGTTTCTCTGCATTACCCTGAAACAAGTTCTCCATGCCTTGCTCTCAAATGACGTATTTTGTTCGTAAATACATCTAAAACAGAAGTATATTAATTATTTTAAAAATATAATTCATAATTGCGCTCTCCTTTTCAACGTTCAGTCAGCTGTTTTGTGACTTTTTCGATGAAACATCGCGATGTTTTGCCAGATGTTCGCGTGTCGGTTCGTAGGAAAGTTCGCCAATCGGCGGGCATCACCCCGATCACGGTACAATTATACAAGGTAGTCTCGTCGGCAGCCGACGCACACACGATTTGAGCCCTTAGCTTCAGTGCATGTTTGCTTGTTGACGCGAGAGGTTGTGTACGCACGAATTTTTTCTCAACGATTAACCCTTAAGCGGACACAAAAAATTATGTTACTGCAAAATTTTCAGATTTTCTTATGTTTTATGATTTTCTTTCAGCATTTTAATTTATTATTACTTGGCGGACTTATTAAACAGGCTGAATAAACTAGTTGCTAACTCAAAATTATTAAAAGTGAATCTATTTACCTCTTTGTTTTATAATGGGCTATTTTAGAAACCACGGACTAGTCTAGGGTTAATCAACATACTCTACAGTCGTTTCGCTAACACTCACTGTAAAGTGTGAGTTTCACTCGCACTTATTGCTAACATAGCTAAGGGCTCACATTTTGCCGACGAGACTACCTTGTATAATTGTATCATGACCCCGATTAGGTAAGGAGCAGCAACTGTGTTGTTAGAGGCCTGAGTGAATACTTGCCACCATTTTGCCCTTACGTTTCAGCAGATTACAAACTATCTTGGCTAGACTAAAATCTGTACCTGTAACAACATAGCACACTTTGCAACAAATCTGAAATTCTTTTTTAAACAGAAATAAGACTTATTATTTAGATGTTTAGAAGTTTTTAAACTAACATACAAAATTGATGAAAAAAAAATTAAAATTGGTTATTTTTATACCTAAAAGAAGTTTGTCAAGTATTTTTGCCGAGTGCATTTCTAGTATGACTTTATACTCGATACCGAACTGGTTTGTGCAATGTCCGTCATTGTTAGTGTTGGGTTGCTCATGAGTGAGTGAACAAAAAAGAGTTGGTCATTAAACTGAGCGAGTGAACATGTTCAGTTGCTCACTACTTCAGTTGTTCCATGATACAATTACAGAAGGTAGTCCATTCAGCAAAATCATAGTCCCTTAATATAAGTGCGAGTGAAAGAGCGTTGAATAGTGAGTGTAAGCGAAACGGCTGTAGAGTATGTTGATTAACCCTTAACTGATCCGTGTTTTCTAAAATAGCTCATTATAAAACAAAGAGGTAAATAGATTCATTTTTTATAATTTTGAGTTAGCAACTAGTTTAGTCTGACTGTTTAATAAGTCCGCCAAGTATTAATAAATGAAAATGCTGAAAGAAAATCATAAGACATAAGAAAATCAGCAAATTTTGCAGTAACACAAATTTTTGGAGTCCGCTTAAGGGTTAATTGCTTAGAAAATTTCATCCGCACACAACCTTTCAGTTTGACAAGCAGGCACGCTCTGAAATTAGGGGACCACAAACCGAACGACTTCTGCTGCCGAGTGGACTTCCTTCTGTTATTGTATCTAGTGCTGCCAACTCTTCCAGGCAATAAAAGGCTAAAGTAGCCTTCCAAACCTGCTAGAAACGGCTAGATCAAATTCAAAAATAGCCAGAAAAAAAGCCCTTTTAGTTTGGATGAATATTTTTTAATATATTGTTATTGGACAAGTGGGACAAGAGACAAAAATGTCGATACCATTTACTGCCGGTTAAATAACACCTGAAAAGAATACTCGTATGGTTAACTCGTTTTATTAATTCATAAGTTTTATTTTTTACCTACCAAGAGACTTGCAAACACTGACATCAGCACTTTCGTCCAGCAATAAACTGAATTGAGCATCACAAATATCAGTTTTAAACTCCTCCAGAAAACATGGTCCCAAAACATTTTTTATTATATTCGTACACTTCGTTCTGTGAACTTTAACTTTGTCTCCATCGAATTTTGTGGCGCACAATGTACCCAAATGGTCAATTGGTCGAATTGCAGAATGGGTGGCAACGTACAAACATAAGGCTTCTTGTTGTTTTGGTTTGGGAACAACATTTGATGCCAACACGATTTTATTTTTTTGTGTAAAGCAGCTCGTTGACGCCTTATGTTTGTTTGTTTTGGCATGTCCCTGCCAATCGTACATTTTTGCCTCTATGCTCGATTTGCAATATCTGCAATAACATTTATTTTCATAATTTGGATCTATTGTTAACCAATCCTTAAGCAATGGATCTCGCAGCCAGGTGTCACGCGGTTTTTGTTTGTACTGAACTTTCGGCATTTTAATAATCACCGATCGATCGTTTTTAACAATTGTGAAATTCTTGTTAGTGATGGAAAAATATTCAAAAAGATGGCGAGGCTGCATCGGTTTCATGTATTGCAACAACTATCGATTAATGTGATGCCACGTTTCACGTTTATGGAGCAGTGCTGCCATAGCAGCCTTTTTCCGGACAAATCTGTCCTTTTTTAAACTTCGTCGGAAAAATAACCAAACATCCGCTATCCGGAAATCTGTCCTTTTTTAAGTACCATCGTCCTTTTTTTGAATTTACACAATATTGCCAATATTACGTATGAAAATAAGGCCATCTCTAATATGAACTAACAATGAACTGTTTGCACTTGTCTATCGATTGTATAAATGCCATTCACTTGTAAAATAATCGTATCGGCTATTGTGAATGCCATCCACTTTACATTCGAGCAAGGAGCGGGAGCAACAAAAATCAAAATGCCCAAGGAAATCTACAAGAAAAAGTTTCGAGAATCGTGGTTGAACCACGATGACTTCAAAAATTGGTTGTGCCGGGATTCTGCTGACCAATTTTGTTTGGCTATGCAGCCAAACAGCAGCAGCGTCCCCGCAGCATAAGCAGCAACAGCTGCTCTTATACATATAGTTATAATGTCAACTGCTCCAACAACAACTTAACTCTTTGTTATGTTTCTTTGATTTGCATGCTCATTCTATGTTAACCGCTTGTCAATTATCTTGCTTTGCATGCCCTTTTGTATTCGGCGTTGCAGCAGCCAAAGTTAGTTACGTTACGATCGCTTAACAGTCAACTCGCTTTTTCGTTCTCGCTGCGCATCGATCATTTCGGATCGACTTGCCAAAAACATTGTCAGTAAACTAGCAGAGGCAAATCATCCCTATTAGAGTCCAGACAGGCTACGGCATCTATACAAGATAGGACCGTAACAGTAACAACCACAAGGGGTTGTCCGCAAGGGGGGGTTTTATCACCCCTCTTATGGAGTATACTAGTAGATGATCTTTTAAGTAGACTTGCGAACAGGGGTATCCAATGTCAAGGCTATGCCGACGATATTGTGATAATAGCTCGGGGCAAGTATGAAGAAACTCTTTGTGATAATGTTCAACTGGGACTTAGGATCACGTATGACTGGTGTAGGGAGGTTGGTCTCAACCTAAACCCTGCAAAAACAATCATCGTTCCGTTCACCAGAAGATACAAGCTACAAAGAATGAGGGAGATCAGGCTCGCAGGGAGCCCAATAGAAACAAGCAAGGAAGTTAAATACCTTGGGGTCACTTTTGACAGTAAATTAAACTTTGGCACCCATGTCCAGAATACGATTGCGAAGTGCTGCAGAGCGCTGTATACGTGTCGTAGCATAGCCGGCAAGTCATGGGGAACATCACCAAAGATAATAAGATGGCTATACCTTATGGTAGTAAGGCCCATGCTCACGTACGGAGTGATTGCATGGGGGGATAAGGCACAGCAAATCACTGTGCAGAAGCAGCTTCAGAAGCTACAAAGAATGGCATGTGTGGGAATCACGGGAGCGATGAGGACCTGTCCCACATCAGCGCTTGAGGTTCTATTGGAGATAACACCACTCCATCACACAATTAGGCTGCAACAGAAGGCAACCCTTTTAAGAATGTCCGTTGAGGGAGTTGGGAGAGGACACATTCTTAGTCGAGTAGAAGCAGATATGCTATCGGGTGAACTTCCCCTACTGGCACAGCCAAGGGATGAAATGAAAGCCGAACACATGTTCGTGCAAAAGTTTCAAGTTCACCTCTGTAACAAAAAGGAGTGGACATCTCTAGAAGAGGTTCACAACATGAAGCCACACACCATAAAATGGTACACCGATGGATCCCTGACACAACAAGGCTCCGGTCTTGGTGTGGTAGGCCCTCGGGTAACTTACCACGAGCCCCTAGGTATGTACACCAGCATATTCCAAGCTGAGGTATGTGCAATAGGGAGGTGTGTGGACTTTAATTTAAAGCGTAACTATCGGAATAGAGATATAGCCATCTTATCCGATAGTCAAGCAGCAATAATGGCGCTTAGTAAGACCGAAATCAGGTCAAAAGTAGTTCGTGAGGTACGAACCAAGCTAGACACTCTGGGATCACAAAATAGACTTGCCCTAAGATGGGTCCCGGGACATGTCGACATAGCGGGGAACGAAGAGGCAGATAAGCAAGCAAGACTGGGGGCAGCGACACCCCTAATAGGACCCGAGCCGTACTGTGGTATAGGAAGAAGCACAATACGGGAGGAGCTTCGGAGCGAAGAGAGAATTCTGCGAAGAACGAGCTGGGCAAGGACACCAGGACTCAGACAGGCAAGACTTCTCTTGGGTAGCTATAACCTCAAACGGTTTAAGCAAGTAATATCAATGAGTAAAAATAGACTTAGGATACTCACCGGTCTTCTGACAGGACATTGTAGACTAAGAGGCCACCTAGCAAAGCTAGGTATAGCCAGCAGCGAGACTTGCAGATTCTGCGGAATGGAAGGATAATCCTCCTTGCACATTATAGCAGAATGCGTAGCCTTAGTAAGGAGAAGAAGTAGTTTTCTAGGAAAACATATTGTGCAACTTAGCGATCTAGAAACCGTCGACCCAACAAAAATACTTGCCTTCGTGCAAGACCTGGGCCTGATGGAAGAGCTATAGGCCAAGAAGGGGGCACAATAGATCAATTTGGTCGCAGTGCAGTAACCCCCAATATAATAATAATAATAATAGCAGAGGCAAATTCGAGCCTGCCTGCTGATTTATATAAACCAACAAACTAATTTATAACTAATTATATGCCCTAGCTGGCTAAATAAATTATTAATTAAAGAAAACAAAATTGTTCGTTTTTTCGTTATTCTACGGCTAGTGAAAAAGCTCCCTAGCCCAACATTTTGGTGACCCCGACGTGATTCTTATATACTTTTCGTTAAAATCGCTTATTAATAAGCTAAACATTGTTCGCATAAAATTACAAACAACGACACATCGGTCAGTTGCTTTGTAATCGGTATAATTTGCAATTAACAAACGCACCAGCAAGTGCAACGTAATCGCAGCTTACGCTTTCCGTTGTCGCTGTCGTTCGCTGGCTAAATCGCCGTTAGCCAAAGGTGATTTAGTTTCGGTTTCTTTGCCCAATTTCGTGTGCCTATTCTTTCGCAAGTGCTTGCTATTTAGTACAGCTGTTGTCAAGTGCGTTTGACTGCACATACATACATTCAAATACAAACACATACAATCTTGGTTTTGCTTTACGTGTTGCTGAAAGTGAGTGAGAACGATGGCACATAATGAGACAAATCTAAATAGTGAAAATAAATCCGAATTTTTAAAACGGAAAGTTCAATCGATTTATAGCCGGCTTCAAAAGATTTCAAGTGAATTAAATTCCCAGCCATTAAGCCAAATGCCCGACGAGGAGTTGGAAGTGCGTTTAGAGCTTATTGGCAAGAGTGAATCGGCATTTGAGCTAGCTCATGACAATCTTGAGGAGACGAACTTTGATGAATTCGGTAGCCAGTTACGCGACAGCTTTGAGCAGCTTGTTATTTCGATAAAATCAAATCTACGCCGCGAATTAAATAAACGTGCGCATCAAGTGCAAGCTTGTTCTACAGTGCGAGGTGATGCATTAATGCCACAGGAGGCGCATAATGGTGCATTCACGAACCGCATTTGTTTACCTGAACTCAAGTTGCCCGAGTTTAGTGGCGGCTACACTGAATATTCGGACTTCATGTCAATGTTTTCAACCATTATTGATCATGATACTCCGTTGTCAGGCATCGAGAAGCTGCAGCATCTGCGGACGTGTTTGAAGGGAGCAGCGTTGGATACCATCAGATTTTTGGAAATCAGCAATGCTAACTATGCAGTGGCAAAAGAATTGTTGCATAAGCGATTTAATAATAAACGTTTAACATTTCAGGCACACATTGTCAACATTCTAAGGCTTCAGAAGGTAGAGTCGGCGTCGTCAGTGAAGCTGCGGGAGATTTCGGATGTTATCAATGCAAATCTTCGTGCATTGAAATCTTTGGGCACTGTCGAGCAAATCGCTGACAGCATCATCGTGCACTCAATCTTGCAGAAGCTGGACAAGGTTACACAGGCCAAGTGGGAAGAAACAGCATCAAGTGATGAGATTCCAACATGTGAACAATTCACAACTTTTCTGGAGAGGCGCTGCTTAAAAATGGAAAATGTGGAGTATGCAACTGAATCGTATCCAGTAAATTCTCAGGTGGGACAGAACAAAAAGACTAACCAAAGTAGAAGCTCTTTAATTGCCACTAACTCATCAGCAAATGATTGCGTCTTTTGCCATAACGCAAACCACTCAATTTACTCGTGCCCACAATTTGCGAATTTAACGCCCCAGAACCGTCTTAGAGAAGCTAAGAGACTATCACTTTGCCTAAACTGTTTAAAAAAGGGCCATCAGCTGCGAAATTGTAGTTCATCTGGCTGTCGCACATGTGGCAGCAAACATCATACCTTATTGCATCTGAACTCGCAATCGACCGTGCCGCGAACTCAATGCGCTGTGAACGCTTCACTTACTCGTACTCAAAATGAAACATCGGTTAGCAGCCAATCGGTTCCGCCGCACTCTACCTCTCTGTTAGCTCAACAACGAAACCCAGATATTGTTCTTCTTGCCACTGCTGTTGTCAATATAAGGAATCGCTCTGGTCAATGGGTGCCATGCCGTGCATTGCTCGATTCTGGGTCGCAATTGCACATAATTACCGCATTTTTAGCTCATCAATTGCAACTTAAGCGAACCAAATCATCAGCTATTGTTACCGGATTAGGCCAAACCAACTTTCGCTCAGAAGGATTCTCAGTTGATGTGCATTTAAAATCTTTAAACTCGGAATATCAAACAAACATCACAGCTTTAGTAGCTCCAGCAATAACTGAGAATCAACCAAGTTTAACGTTAAGCCCAGAAACTTGGAATATACCCGAAAATATTCGCCTGGCAGATCCAGAATTTTATAGATCGCGTAAGATAGACTTGCTGATTGGAGCAGGCTTATTCTTCGAACTCCTTTGTGTAGGCCAAATCAAGTTGTCTGCTGATCTTCCACTTCTCCAGAAAACTCGGTTTGGATGGATAGTTTCCGGTGGGAAGCATGTGCGCCAAAATTCAGTTTTGGTAGCTAGTCAATCTACTGAAAGCGCCAATATGGAATCTGACACGAAGATGGACGAAGTTGTGCGCTGCTTTTGGGAGATTGAAGGTTTCGAACAGTCTAGCTACGGTTACACGAAGGAAGAACAGGATTGCGAGGATCATTTTGTTGCCAATTTTTTGCGCTTGCCTACAGGCGAATACTCTGTCCGTCTACCTATGAAAGCTAGTTTGGATATGCTAGGAGATTCTTACCAGCAAGCATATCGACGCTTTCTCAACCTAGAGAGAAAGCTTGAACGTCATCCTGAGCTCAAGGCTCAATACTCGGCATTTATTGCTGAATACTTATCGCTACAACATATGTCACTGGTTCCAGAAAATTCCCTAAGTCTCTGCAAATATTTTTTGCCACATCATTGCGTTCTTAAGGAGGAAAGTACATCAACAAAACTTCGTGTTGTTTTCGACGGGTCTGCTAGTTCATCATCAGGATATTCCTTAAATGAGCTGCTTATGGCAGGTCCAACATTACAGCCCAAGCTTCTTAACACTTTGCTGCAGTTTAGAACGTTTCCAGTAGCGTTAACGGGGGACATCTGTAAAATGTACCGTTGCGTCAGGATGGATGAATCTGACAGCTACTTGCAGTGCATCTTGTGGCGAGACTCAGCGCAGCAAAGGATGCAAGTTTACAAGTTGGACACCGTTACGTACGGCACGAAGTCTGCATCATTTCTGTCGGTTCGTGCCATGCAGCAGCTTGCATCTGACGAGCAGGAATCGTTTCCCATTGGTTCAAAAATAATCAAAAGAGATTTCTAAGTTGATGATTTGATCACTGGTGGCAACTCTGCTTCTGAAGTGCTGGATGTATTGGGCCAAGTTTCGGGTTTACTGGATCGTGGCAAATTTAAAATTCGAAAGTGGTGCTCAAATGACTCATCTGTGCTGCAAAAAATACCAGATTCGGATAAGGACTCATTTCTTAAGTTTGATGATGGCAGTGACATTACAAAAACGCTTGGCCTCGCATGGGATCCTGTGTCTGACACTCTGCTCTTCTCATTTTCGCCAATTCGGTCACCTCTGAAGCCAACTAAACGATCTGTTCTGTCTGCGATCGCGCGATTTTATGACCCTCTCGGCCTTATATGCCCGGTTATTACAAAGGCTAAACTCTTTTTGCAGAAGCTCTGGAGAGAAAAGGTGGATTGGGATGAGAGTCTACCTGCAGCACTTAACTCATCGTGGCTTAGTTTGTCGTCTGATATTGGCAGCGCGCAACAATTGAAGTTTCCACGGTTGGCTCAGTTGCCCAAGGGCGCTAAAGGCGTACATGGATTCTGCGACGCCTCCATAGAAGCATATGGTGGATGCATCTATATTGTCTCTATGACTCAGGGAAGGCGAGAAGTGCATATTTTTTGTGCAAAATCTCGTGTTGCTCCGTTAAAAACCCTTACGGTACCAAAGTTGGAGCTATGTGGGGCAGTTTTGCTGGCACAACTTATGCGAGAAATTAAGCAAATGGACTTGTTCCATTGCCCTTTTTATTGTTGGTCTGATTCTGCAGTAGTTTTATCATGGATACGAGATGAGCCCTCACGATTTCAAATATTTGCATCTAATCGAATTTCTTTAATCCAAGATATTACTGCCGGCATGGAATGGCGCTATGTACCCACCAAAGTCAACCCTGCTGACGTTTTATCCCGAGGAGCGCTTCCTAGTGAACTGGTAGACTCATCGCTCTGGGCTCATGGTCCAGAGTTTCTCACAACGGACAAAAATCAATGGCCGGAATCCTGTCTCGCCGTTAAGTCACTGCCCGAAATGAAGAAAAATGTTCTCATTGCGACTGTCAACACCGAAGATCTTGCTGCAAACTGCAAATTTGCTAACTCCTGGGAAAAACTCAAACATGTATTTTCCTACGTACACAAGTTTTGTCATCGAATCAAGCACCCTGGACTCATCGGAGATGATGTGCGCCGAGGTGAACGAATGCTGATTCGTTGTATTCAAATGTCGCATTTGTCTGAGGACTACAGCCGTTTAAAGAACGGTCTTCAGGTGGCATCATCCAGCTCATTGGCGTCTCTGACACCCTTTGTTGATGGCAATGGACTGCTTCGTGTTGGTGGTCGTTTAAAGAATTCGGCCTTAAACTTTAAGGCTCAGCACCCTGCAATATTACCAAGGCAGCATCCAGTAACTCGCGCAATAATAATGCATTATCATCGCAGCACTTTGCATTCTGGACCTCGCTCGCTTCTTGCGCACATTCGACTGCAGTACTGGCCCATTGGAGGACGCAAGACAGTCTCATTAGTTGTGGGGGGGCTTGGCTCCAAATCAATTTTAAGCTTTTAGCATCAAAATGAACCTTGCACAATTGCGTGAGGTGATAATAAACATAAACATAGCTAATACAGCTTCCTGGTGACAAGATTGGGGACAATCCGCCGGCTTAAAACAAATTATGCTTTTTTGTGCGAGGCACGATGCGTTTTGCATATGTTTCTATATATATGTTTCATATGATCTATTTTGCTATTAAGACTGCATTTGCAGTATGCCTTATTGGTGTCCGCTTCATCGCGGCTTATCCAATCTATAAAATCTGGCTGCTGTAGCCAGCAATCACGAAATTTTTGTTTGTACGAATCTTTCGGCATTATTTAACTTTATTGTTCAATTTTGTTGTACATTAGATAACAAATGATATCGAAAATACATACAAAGTATGTAAAAAAGGATGTCACACCGTTTTAAAAAGATCGCTGTTTTTAATAGATCGGATGCCACACTGTTTTTAAATAAAACTTTAAAAAAAAGATTGAAATAAATGAATCAAATAAAATCTGAAAAAGGCCAGATTTCCGGATAGGGGATGTTTGATATTTTTTCCGGACAAAGCACTTAAAAGCAGGACAGATCTGTCCGGAAAAAGGCCAAATCGGCATCACTGTTGTTGGGCCCGCTCTGCTACTTTTTGTTGGTGTCATTGATTTAAAAAAACAACAATTAAGCAAAACTTGGTGCGTCTAGAAAAATTTGGCACACCAGAATATGTTGTGGGAGTGGATTTGCCTACTTGCTTAACTTAGACAAAACGCAAGAACGATAAAACTCAGATCACGCAGTCAGTGGTTTACACGTTGTACAGTAAAGTCAATTTTTGACTTATTTTGAAGTATTTATTTATTTATTTATTTATTTGTTTTGTTTATAATAATAAGTCGACTTTAGACTTAATAATTGAAGCAACATTATATATAGTTGGATAAGGACTACTGAGGAAACCACAATAAAAAGCAAGTGGAAGTGTTGCAGTCGGACGTAATCGACTGCGCTATACTCGATACCAGTATTTAAACCAGTAAAAAGAGGCCTGATTGCAAAGGGGTACGGATGCGGCAAGGGTGAAAGCTGCCTTAAATATTCTGATACAGATGGGCATGCCACCAGCTATCTTCCTTCCAATTTTGGTGACATTAGTTCAAAGTTTGTTAAAGGTGGGGGAAGAGGGGCTTTGCGCGTTATATGTGGGCATGGCATCCAAATTATTTCTGCGGATCTTTTTTGGATGTCACTTGCTATCTTCCTACCAAATTTAGTGACTCTAGCTCAAAGTTTGTAAAAGGTTGTGGAAGGGTGCTGGGGGCGTTTAGCTCAAAAACTATGAAACATACACGCATTCCCGTTTTTAACGAAAAGTTGGGGCGGCGGGGGTTGGCTAGGGCGGTATAGGTGGGCGTGGCAACCAAAGTTTTTCGGGGATCGTCATCACCTATCTTGGCGCAAATTTTGGTGGTTCTAGCTTAAAAACTGAGGAAGTTATAGGCGTTTTTGATTTAAAACCAAGGGGGGGCTGGCGGCGGAATGGGTGGGCGGGGCACCAAAGTTTTTCGGCGATGCCAGTAGCTATCTTCCTACCAAATTTGGTAGCTCTAACTGTAAGGGTGTGGCGAATAGGTGGATTTGTCGATTATCATTATAACGATTGTCGTTATCAATTTGCCAGCCCACCAGTTATTGTACAGCCCCAATCTTGACATTTTTATTTACTATGCCATAGATAAAGAGAATTGGAAAGTTTCAAGTCTTTAGCTTGAATTGTGTGGAAAAAAGTTGCGTTCATACAGACAGACGGACAGACACCATGACGGACATACTCCCAATATACTCTTTACCTTCGGTATCGAGTATAATGACGTGCCTGATTCTCTATCTCAATGATGGCGTGGAAAAGAGAATGTTAAATACTTTGCTTTAATATTTTGTGAAATATTTTCTAATTTATTTATTTTATATCTTCTGTTGCTAAAATTTATATAAACTATCCGCGCAGCGAAGTAAGCGGGCCAATTACTAGTTTTATTATAATATTATTATATTAAGAATACTAAAGCTAAAGGCTTAATTACTCCAGCGATAAGACGTAAAACGAGAAACATAAAACGAGAGACGTAAGACGTAAATTTTTTTGCAATTACTCTGAACGTAAGACGTAAACAGCTGTGCACATTAAAGCAAAGCGAACAAAGGCAACAAGAATTGAAGTGAACAACAAGAATTGAAGTGAAGTGAATTTGGATCTATTTATATTTTATCTTATCAAAAATGGATATGGAAATGGAGGAAATAGGCACACTGTTTTTTTGTTTGAGCAAAATGTTCAAAATTATAAGGGAAGTGCGAAAGGAGCGTCATGGTCATTTATTTCCATGTTTATTATTATTATTATTAGTTATGAATTGCAGCACAACTAATGGACACAAGCCAAACAAAACCAGAAATGAAATCAGCTGTTTGACGAGAAACGTAAGACGAGAGTCTGTTTTCTGTTTTCTGCAGAACATTTTTACGTCTCTCGTTTTACGTTTCTCGTTTCCGTCTGGAGTAATCGCTAACATTGTTTGCCGTAAGTTTGATCGCTACAGCTGTTTACGTCTCTCGTTTTATGTTTCTCGTTTTACGTCTTATCGCTGGAGTAATTATGCCTTAAGCTTTTGAGTTTAAAATAATAAACTGAAGTTCCTTATTTTCGTTGAAAAAATATATAAGAAAAGGCTGTTAGTATTTTAACCTTGTAACCGGTGGATTGGTATACGATGCCCAGGGTGACTTTCAAATGGCTGTAAAATTAAAACTACTGAGCCCACAGAAAATTAGTAAGGGAGTTTATAGTTGGAGTTTTTTCTTTAATTATCTGCAACGATCATCAAAATCGGGTGAAAATTGTGGGCGGGGTGGCCGAAAACACAAAAATACCCTTAAACCCGGTGATCGGCCCTTAACTGCCCATGCCCATACATTACATATGGAAAATTTTTTGTAAAATTCTAACTTTTAAGTAAAAAGAGTATATTGGGTCTGTGGAATCTCCGTCAATGTGTCTGGCCATCTGGCAGTCTGTTCGTCCGCCCGCCCGTCCGTCCTTCTGAACAAACGAACCCTTTTTCGACACCCTTCAAGCTAGTTTTCGGTTTATTTTTGTGAAATACACCTACAAACTCAGGTGCAGTTTACGTAATGTAAATACGTATTATTCAGATAATATATAGTATATATATATATGTTTCTATGATTATTTTTACTGATTTTTACATTCTAAACACAACTGCATTTACAGAATTTGAATAAATTGATCGTGCACAAAAATATTCCACATTTTATACTCATTTTTGACAAAAAACGCACTTTTACGTGTATTTTCCCATAAGGGCAGTCTAGGGCTTAGCACCGGTTAAGTGTATAAAAAAGTATCACCGGAGACAAGGTTAAGTGGGAGTTTACATTCAATTTTGTATACATTGAACCAACAAGAATATATACAAATAGAGTCGCCATGAGGCCAAATTCTTACTGCCAGTTGGATTTTTCAAATTCTGGCGCGGACTCTCTCAGAGAGCGCATTTGGTAACCATTTTGCTAGACGCGCGAAAAAAATGCAAGGCATTCTGCTTGCTGACTGCCACTGCGTAGCACAGTCAGCCAGCCATGTTGTGTGTATACGCTCGTATGCCAGCGATTTTCTAGCGCGCTGACCCTTGTTTTTTGGGATGATCGCCTGTTACTCCTTCCTTTTCGTTTTTTGTGTAACGCTGTATAACTACAAAACACTAGAGCATATGCATACCAGCATATATATATTTACATATATATATAATTGTGCGTTTGCATATGTATGTTTGCAGTTTTGCTAAACCAGGGCTTTGTAGTGATTTTGGTTTTTGTGGTTTCTACTGGGTACTATAAGCATGTGTGTGTGTCCCTGTATAACTACATGTGCATATTTAAATGTATGCGTAGCATTTGCCTTGGTTCATTGACCTTTTTCAACTATCATGATTTTCGACAAATCCTGAACAGCCAATATTTAGATTAAAATTTGGTGCATATTTGTTTCTTCCTACAAAAATCCTAAAAATCAATACTTCCAAGGCAGCCAAATTTCATTTTTGGTGCTGATCGACCACTTGCAGGATCAGGCACACAGCATAAAAAACAAGCGGCTAGTAAAATCGATTCAAATATCAGTTTTGCATTGCTGGTCCTACATACTCTTTCATGTTTTTAGCTCTATGACCATTTTTCAACATCTTTGCCATCGCAACTACTACACAACTACCGAAAGTGTATTCATTATATTCTTGTTGGAGTAAACTCACTTTGAAAAAAAGAACAAGTGAATATGTTCACCAAAGTGAGCAATGTTTACCCAATACTAATCATGGTGTCTGTCCGTCCGTCTGTATGAACGCAACTTTTTTCAACACCCTTCAAGCTAAAGACTTGAAGCTTTGCAAAGTAAAGTAAATTAAAGTGTCAAGATTGGCGCTCTACGATAACTGGGGGGCTGGCAAATCGATAAATTCGATAACTCAAAAACGATAAATCCACCTATTTTGCACACCCTTATAGTTAGAATTACCAAATTTGGTAGGAAGATAGCTACTAGCCATCCCCATAAAACTGCATCAATAATTTTGGAGCCACGGAGCCCATTCCGCCCCCAGCCGCCCCGCAGATTGAAATCAGAAATGTCTATATCTCCCAAAGTTTTTGAGCTACAGCCACAAAATTTGGTGCTAAGATAGGTGATGACGACCTCCAAAAATTTGCATCAAAACTCAAGGTGCCACGCCTACCCTTATCAGCCTAGACAACCCCAGCCGCCCCAACTTTTCGTTAAAAACGGGAATGCGTGTATCTTTCATAGTGTTTGATCTAGAGTCTCCAAATTCGGTAGGAAGATAGCAATTGACATTCCACAAAGATCTGCATCATTTGGATGCCACGCCCACCAATAACGTCCCCAGCCCCCTTCCCCCACCAATAACATTCTTTGAGCTAGTGTCACCAAATTTGGAAGAGAGCTGGTGGCATCCCTATATGAATCAACAAGTTTTTGAGGCAGCGTACACCCCTGCCGCCTCAGTACCCCTTTGCAATCAGGCCTGTTTTTACCGGTTTTAATACTGGTATCGAGTATATCGCTGTCGTTCGCATCCGACTGCAACGTTTCCACTTGTTAATTTTTTGATTGCGAACATAAAAAATGCCGATTGATATATTTTAAAATATGTATCACAATATGAAGACCAGAAAAAAATTTTTTTAATTGTTTTACACCACAATACATAAGTTATACTTAAAAATGCACACGTGCTGAAAAGTGTATAGGCAGCAACCAAATGTGAAATACTTTCATACCAGTATTCAAACTTTTGATTAAGAGTCTGGTTCACAAGGAGGGTATGCAGATGGCATGGGTGAACGTGTCCTTCAGATATTCAGATCTTTGAGAATATTCACCATCTAAATTTTTACAAAAATCGGTAAAATCAACTTATAAAAGATTTCACAGCACAACCCCCAATCCCGCACAGTATGAAAATTGAATTATCTTGAAAGAACCTGGACGATCTAACAAGCCAAGTCTAAACTTTCTCTCTGACTCTTTAAGTCTCTCAGATCGACGCGTTTATACAAACGAGGGAACTGCAGATGGACATATCTTTATCGACTTGGCTGTTGATGCTGTACAGAACTGTATACTCGAAAGATTTGAAGATGGTTTCTTGTCCTGTTGCATACATTTCCAAATATTCAATATAACCTCTTTGTCCATTTCAATGGGATAAGGCTATAAAAGTACATAATATGTATGTAGAAATACATAATTTCTAAATATATTCGACAGTGGGTCAGTCAGTTGCCTCAACTACTTGACATGGGCATATTTTTTTTTTTTTTTTGCATAATACCGAGTGATTTATTTGTTGGTGCAGAGCTTGGAAATCAAATCAAGTGCCAGTCCGAGTGCGATTTAACTGGAAATGGTTTTCGTCATCGCGAACTGAGGTGACGCTACAGCCCAGTCAGGGCTCTGTTCCGTCAACATTTGACCAGCCAGCTATAAATATTTAACAAATAAAAGCTGGGCTACGTCTAGGGGCTTAAGCTTAAGCTTTTGCGATTTTTTTGTATTGTTTTTTTATCTTTGTCTGTATACTTAACGTCACTTGTGTATGCATATTTAACCCTTTGGGTTAAGTTAAACAATACGCTTTTGTTTTATTTCGTTTTATTTTATATTCTTTTCGACGAATATATATATTTTTTTTGACAAAATTCAAGCTTCTTGTAAAGTTTCTGTTTTAAAATTTATGGATATACCCGCCTCTCCATTCGTATAAACTTGCCGATCTCAGTGACTTTAGATTTTAAATATGGACATTTAAACATATATATATTTTATGTATAAGTAAGTATATATATTTTGCTCTGAAACCGAAGTTTGCTGTCTGTCTGTCTGTATAAACGCAACTTTTTCCAAAACTTTTAAAGTTAATGGGGCACTGAAAGAATTAAAAATATGTAAACTTATGAAGGTTACGCAAATCCTAGATTGATGATTTGAGTTCAATTGAAATTTTAGTCTTCAGCTTCAAAAGACAGTTATCGGTATTCGGTATCAAAGTATACAAATATATAAGATTCATGTCGAAAGAGCTCGATTAGGAGAAACACTGAACCCTAGACTTTGTGCGTCATTATTTGTGTGAATGTATACAAGCTTTACTAACTTTCGACCTCGCATATCTCCAGCGATTCTCAACTGGTTTCGATGCAATTTTGACAATGATCTTTTTTATAATGTTTCTCAAGAAATTTTCAAATTCAAAGTTCAAGACATCAACTGACAACAAGTGCAGACTTCATCTGCGCGTTATATACTTTAAAATTAAACACTTGAAAACAATATTAATTTTGTCGTGAAATGAAGCCCATAGAAGGATACATCCAAGAACTCATAAGGTATGTACTGTTTTAATCATGTCCGTGTTTCGTTTTTGTTTAAACTTTGGACACGAGAGAGCACGTCTTAAGGAATATTGATACATGCTTAATTAATAACGCAATTGAAAATTTCCTAAATTCTCAAACGTGCTGATATTTTTATAAAATGCTTTTGACCTTAAACTGTTACAGAATTTGGCTTAACTTATTCAAGCAATTCCAGTCACTTAAGAAAGAAGCAAACCGATTTGGTTTTAATCAACATATTAAATGAAAGGCGCATTAAGTTTTTAAGTAGTAATTAAGTTTAGATTTCATTCCTTTTCAGTAACTTGTTAAGTTCTACAATTCAAAAAATTAATAACAATCTTAAAATATACATACAGATTTATTTTGAGATTCAAACAAACCAAAAACCAGCACTGCTTGTTTTTGATGGGATTAACCGCAATACTAACAGCCGCACATCAGTGTTCAATCCGCATTCTACCTATAGTACCAATAAACTTTTTTTTTGTGCAGGGCAGTGTTAATCCGTTCTCAAGGCTCTGCCACTAACCATAAATTGTTCTAGATAAATCTTTACTAACACTGTTTTGTGATAGCCACGTTCAGAGTCATGGTTTCTCATTCTCTTCCAAATTTAAGATGAGAGCGGCGTGAGTCCCCCCCTCAACATAAAAAGTGAAAGCGCCGTTTAGATGTGTGTGTACATTCATATTTTCAATGGAATACGCGTATGCGTTTCGTCATTTTGCTGCTGGCAAACGAGAACAAAATGTGCTCTTATTTATAATATGAAACAGGAGACTTAAAGCGTTCGATCTCGCTTAAGATGCGTGCCAATTTAAAAACGATTCAAATTATTTGTAATTTATTATGAATAAACCTACACATTATTCGTTACAAAACTTAATAAAACTCGGGCGTGGCATCCAAATTTTTGATGCAGATCTTTGTGGAATGCTAATTGCTATCTTCGTATCGATTTTGGTGATTCTAGCTCAAAGTTTGCAAAAGGTTGGGGGAGGGGGTTGTGGGCGGTATGGGTGGGTGTGGCATCTAAATTGTTCCTGCAGATCTTTTTGGGATGTCAAATGCTATCTTGCTACCAAATTTGGTGACTCTAGCTCAAAGTTTGTATAAGGTTGGGGATGGGCATTATGGGTGGGCGCGGCTGCAAAATATCTTTGGGGGTCGCTACCAGCTATCTTCCTTCTTTAGCTCAAACACTATGAAAGATACACGCATTTCCGTTTTTAACGAAGCGTTGGGGCGGCTGGGGTTGGCTGGGGTGGTGGGGTAGGCGTGGCATCCCAAGTTTTATGCAGTTTTTTGGGGATTGTCATCACCTATCTTGGCGCAAAATTTTGTGGCTGTAGCTCAAAAACTTAGGAAGATAGTAATTTCTGGTTTGAAACTTGCGGTGGGGCTGGGAGCGGAACGGGTGGGCGTGACTCCAAAACTTTAATGCAGATCATTGGGGTTCATTACTAGCTATCTTTCTACCAAACTAAGAGACTCTAGCTCAACAACTCTGAAAGATACACGCATTCCCGTTTTTAACGAAAAGTTGGGGCGGCTGGAGATGGCTAGGGCAGTATGGGTGGGCGTGGCATCCAAAGTTTTGATGCAGTTTTTGGGGGACCGTCATCACTTATCTTGGCGCAAAATTTGGTGGATCGATCTTAAAAACTGAGGAAGTTATAGGCGTTTCTGACTTAAAACAGCGCGTTGGCTGGGGGCGGGGGGTGGAAAAAAATTGCGCACATAAGGACGGACGGACAGACACCATGACGGACATGGCACAAACCCAATATACTCCTTACCTTCGGTATCGAGTATAAAAATTATTATGGATGGTCAAGGTGTGATCGTCACTTCTTTCTTGCGTCGTTAAAGAGGTGTTTTCGTTTGATATGCATACAGAAACCGAAAGAGCTATAAATAATTTAAGGCAAACTTGTCATGCACGTGGTACACGAGAACTCAAATCTCTTCTTTTATTTAGACAGATGGTCTAACCGACTTGGTTGTTGGTGCTGATCGAAAATATATTTATAATCTTTATGAAGTCGCAGATGCTTTCTTCTGCCTGTAAAATACATTTGCACAATTCCATTTTAACATTTCCGCATATTGTGGGCATAATAACTGTTTCCCTTTAGCAGAACACCCAGTACAATACTAATAATGCAGACTTTTTTCAGACTTTTCCGTATGTTTATTTTTCTTACCTTAGGCTGCTGCAAACATCTATATGGTCTTTAATTAAAGCTTAAATGGTATCCTCACAAAAAACGCATATTCTGATAACCGAATCACGTTCAGCGCATTATAAAACATCGAAACGACTTCAAGACAACAGCACCAGCTTGATGCACAAGCTGCGGCCTGCAACAACAAACGCAAAGATATTAATACAACTGTAAAAGGGTTGGTTGGAACTACAAAATCATTAAACCATGTTAATTTGTTGGGTGTACTACCGATTAATAACAGTATTTCCTAGTCCAGCTCTTTAAACTATATTATATTTTGTTTTAGACCAATAACTTTTTTATCGTAAGCCAACAAGTTCTAGCTAATCAATAAACAAATCATAAGCGTTTACATTTAGGGTATTCACGCCACAATGCATAGCTGCTTATCTGCTTAGCTGCTTATCTGCTTAGCTACTTATTCTCCAACAAAAGTAAGCAGCCCAGCCTTTGCTCACAAAATTATCTGTTTATGCTTAAGCAAGTAGTGTTGAAAGTTTATCAAATAGTGCTGTTAAATTTATAAAATCAGAGATTATTTACATTATTAGTCTATGATAAAATATACTGAAAATAGCGCATTTTGAAGGGTGGCAGCACCATCAATAAGGTCTTTTTAATTCGTTGAAATTTGAGTATCTGGACAAAAAATAAGTAAAAATGAAACAAATAATGAATTTAAGCAATTGTAAACAAAAATTTTAGTGGAATCTGATCAAGAACGTATGCGCATGCGGGCAAACGAGACGAATAAGTTGTTGGCCCATGAAATTGTTACAATTTTAGATTATATGCAAATTATTTTATTTTTGTTTTGTGTGCATGTAATATTTATAAACAACTGGCATTAAAACCGCTAATCTTCTATTAAAAACCTACTGATCTGATATATTACACAAAAATGTTGGAGGAAACCAAAATTGATAGAAAACAGCTGTTTTTCTTACGAAATAAGCTGATAAGCACTGCAAAAAAGTCGTTCACGCCAGATTGTGCTAAAATTTAAAAAATAAGCAAAGTGGCGTGAGTACCCTTATTGATATCGAGCCCCCACTCGAAAACTGGCTTACCAAGGCTAACTAGCTATGGTACACAAAAATTGCGGGTCGGCTTTAGTTGAAGAACAACAATGGAACCAATTTCGTTCTATTTGTACCAAATCAAGAACCAATGTTCTTATAATAGACCAATATCAACAAACGGTTCTTAAATCAAGAACGTTTGTTCATAGTTCAAGAAAAATTAAGAACATGTTTTAAGAACGCCGTTCGTTTTTTAATACCAAAATATCATGAACGAAAACTCTAAAAAATTAAGAACATTTGTTCTTATTTTTTTTTACAAATGTATGTAAATTGTACCAAATTAAGAACACTGTTCATAAAATATGAACGCATTTACCACTCGAAGCCGAACCGAAGTTTGATTGGTTAAGATTATACTTAACTGCGCACGAAGCAAGTTTGGCAACAGTGCAATGGTTAAGGCACCCGCGTGTTAATCGTGAGGTCTCCGGTTCGAGTCGTGGCAAAGGTAATGGCTTTTCGGAATCGGTAAGAGTTAACAAATTATTTTAAATGATTATTATAATATTTCTCTAGCATATTAAAGGTTAAGTTATTAACTATTATTAGCTTAAAGAGCGATTACGAAATTTTCTATATACTGTACTTGAAACGACCACTAAATGTAGTAATATTGGGACTGGTTTCTCGGGGTGTGATTCAACATTACATTTTTTTTTTAAACACTAAATAATACTAGATAAAATTCAAGAACAAATTGTTCATAAATTAAGAACCAATGCTATCATAGTAAAAAAAAATCCGTTCTTAACTTAACAAAATCGTTCTCATATCAAAAAAAATCCGTGCATGGCTGGGTTTCATAAACGGATGTTCTTGATTTTGCACTAGCGAGAACGGGTTTTTGTTCTCTTTATATACATTCGAGGTTTTAAATAACGAGGGGCTGAGGTGGTAAGAGTGTGCTTGGCATTCAAAATTTTGAAGCAAAGTTTGTGAGTTATCTGGTGTTTTCCTACCAAATTTAGTGATTCCAGACGTTAAAATGTGTTTGTTTCATTGATTTGCACCTCAAGGTGTACCGAGTTGTTTTCTTTGACCCAGAAATGGACCAAAATACTTGTATAGTTTAAGGATTCTAGCTCTAATTTTTCGAAAAAAAAAAAATTCATGCAACAAATGTTGCGTAAAACCAACATACTATCTACCTTTGGTTTTAGAGTATTAAGGCGGGTTTACAATGTCAGCTTGAGATTGCAAAATGTTTGGTTTCTGTCTGACACACATATTTTTCACATAAGTTCGTCTCACGCACTTTCAATCTCTAACTGGTTTCACTTGTTTCACAGATAGCATTGAGAAAAAGCTATTCGATAATTTAGTTTTAAAAATTGTCGATAGATGGCGTATTATCAAAATTAGCAACATGTGTTTGAAAGCTCGATAGTTTTTACATCTATTTTACTCAATACTGAGGTAAATGATAATAGAATTCACTATTTAATATTTATTTATTATTTAAATATAACTATAAAATCATTGTTATATAAAAAAACAAATCGTTAATTTTTGTGCCATTTCACAGGTGTTAGCCGAGATTCAATCAGCTGATTGCATTGTTCACATATTGTAGCAAAGTTCCAATCCATTGTTCACCGAAGCGAAATTTATTATTGCAAATTGTTAGTGCATAATTGTCAGTTTGATTGACATACATGCTATTTCTACAAGCTGATTTGCTTGTTATGAAGGAGTAATGTAATTTTATAAAAACATTGGCCACGAACATTGCAAATAGCAGAAAATGGAAGCGTCTATCTGAGTGGTCATTTGTAAGTTAAAATTGTATTGCAAGCATATTTGAAAACAGTATAATCAGGGGTGCCACAGAAAACGTCAGTGAAATTTGATTCCGCCAGAAGCAAAATCGTCTTAAAATTTTCACGGTGCCACAGAACTCCGAGTGATTTCATTTACTTAGTGTGTGCACAAACCTTATCGGACTTGGCTGCTAAGGGTTGACATCACGCCAGATTAAATTAGCAAAGTGTTTGTTTAGCACCTTTTGTAGTCTAAACATATCAGAATAAGGGGCTTTCAACTGGTTTCATATTTTATTAACATTTTTTAATGTTTTTGTACAGAAGTTGATTGTTTTTAGCAAATAAACACACAAGAAAACATTTAAATTTTGGCGGGAAAATAATTAAAAGATATTCGGCAACTCTAGAAGCTATCTGCCAACTGTCTGGCAACAATTTCCGCCTGGCAGCAATCAGCTGTTCATAAATCATCCCCAAATTGTTTTAAACATACTACGTTTATGCTTGCTGTATCATGATTTTTTAAAATCATGCTTTTTAAAATACGCCTGTTTATGCTATTTTATAAATATCATGATATTTCTGAAAGAGGGAGCCACCTATGAAAATTATAAAATAAGGTGGCAGCTTCATATGAAAAAGCTGCGATAACACATTGTCTTCTTTTACTATGCTAAGCAGCTCTTTGGTCTCTGCAGAAGTCCAATGGATTCGACTGTTCTCCATTTTTAACGTATTTAGTTTGTAACAATTAATTCTGTGCATGACAGCTGAATTTACACAGTAGCGTTGCCAGACTGTTTTCCACAAAAAATCATGATATTTCCAAAAAATCATAGTCAAAATACGTGTGTAAAAAAAATCATGATTTTGTGTTTATGCTTACACTTTTTTAAAAAATCATGATCTGATTTCATGATTTTTTGCAAGCATAAACGTAGTAACAGAAGTTGTTTTTAATTGAATATGCCGTTAGCGAGATTATTGGCCATAGAAGAGCTTCAGCGGCAGAAAATTAGGAAAGAAACCATGCAGCGAAGGGTTCTCAGAGCATTTTCTTCTTCTTTCTTTGTTTGTTTTGGCTCTGCAATTTTCCAGATGATGCCGCTTTTAAGGCGTTGCCACCTGGCACAATTACAGCTGACCACAAATGTTTTCACAAATTGCACAACAAGTAAAACAATTTTGAAGTCAAGTTTGTGTTTACTTCAAAGAGCTATTTTTTAATGCTTAATTAAAAGAAAACAGGAGTGGTTCCACAATATTTTTATTAAACACATTACTCCGAATTTATGCTTGAGAAATGTGGCATTACTGCATTGACTGCATTGAATTTGCTTCGGAATAGGTGGCAGCATCAGATTTTAGGGTTTTGGCGACGTTTTGTTTCCGCTCAAAACTAGTGAGCGTTTTGGTCTGTGGCACCGTGAAATAAAAACATCGTGAAATTCGGGCGGAAGCGTTTTCTGTGGCACCCCTGAATATCTCTTTATTTATGTTGAAAATAGCCAAGGCATGGAAAGATTTGGGAGCTGGATATGCCACAAAATAGTGATGCGTTTTTCAAGGAGAATTTCCATCCACGTCCCGCATTCCCGCCGTGAGAGATTCTGTGCATTGCCCTGAAACAAGTTCACCATGCCTCGCTCCCAAATTACGTATATTTTTCGTAAATACATCTAAAAAATAAGTATATTAATTATTTTAAAAATATCAGGGGTGCCACAGAAAACGCTTCCGCCCGAATTTCACGCCGTTTTTATTTCACGGTGCCACAGACCAAAACGCTCACTAGTTTTGAGCGGAAACAAAACGTCGCCAAAACCCTAAAATCTGATGCTGCCACCTATTCCGAAGCAAATTCAATGCAGTCAATGCAGTAATGCCACATTTCTCAAGCATAAATTCGGAGCAATGTGTTTAATAAAAATATTGTGGAACCACTCCTGTTTTCTTTTAATTAAGCATTAAAAAATAGCTCTTTGAAGTAAACACAAACTTGACTTCAAAATTGTTTTACTTGTTGTGCAATTTGTGAAAACATTTGTGGTCAGCTGTAATTGTGCCAGGTGGCAACGCCTTAAAAGCGGCATCATCTGGAAAATTGCAGAGCCAAAACAAACAAAGAAAGAAGAAGAAAATGCTCTGAGAACCCTTCGCTGCATGGTTTCTTTCCTAATTTTCTGCCGCTGAAGCTCTTCTATGGCCAATAATCTCGCTAACGGCATATTCAATTAAAAACAACTTCTGTTTAAAACAATTTGGGGATGATTTATGAACAGCTGATTGCTGTCAGGCGGAAATTGTTGCCAGACAGTTGGCAGATAGCTTCTAGAGTTGCCGAATATCTTTTAATTGTTTTCCCGCCAAAATTTAAATGTTTTCTTGTGTGTTTATTTGCTAAAAACAATCAACTTCTGTACAAAAACATTAAAAAATGTTAATAAAATATGAAACCAGTTGAAAGCCCCTTATTCTGATATGTTAAGACTACAAAAGGTGCTAAACAAACACTTTGCTAATTTAATCTGGCGTGATGTCAACCCTTAGCAGCCAAGTCCGATAAGGTTTGTGCACACACTAAGTAAATGAAATCACTCGGAGTTCTGTGGCACCGTGAAAATTTTAAGACGATTTTGCTTCTGGCGGAATCAAATTTCACTGACGTTTTCTGTGGCACCCCTGTATAATTCAAAATGGCGCTCTCCTTTTCAACGTTCAATCAGCTGTTTTGTGACTTTTTTGATGAAACATCGCGATGTTTTATCGAACAAGTGTTCAAATGAAATGGTTTCTCTTCAGTTATGCTTCAGTTAATATTTACGGTCAGTTTTACTTCAACATGCATTCTACATGAAAACTGAACCTCAATTACTGTTAACTCACTGTTAAATGATTAACTGAGCAGTGGAAATAGGCTATATAATATAATATAATATATATAATATATATAATAATCCCAATCTATTAATATTCTGGACAACATAAATAAGTCGACATCTTTGTGCTGTTCTTTTTGTAGAATATTTGATATATCAATTACCTGGCCCAAATATCTCCTGTTGGACTTTCCTGATCTCCATTGGCTGCTGTCCGCTTGTTGTTGTTTTATCTTGTGTGTGCTTCATATTACTTAAGTGCAAAAGTGCAGGAGTGTCGATCGCATTTTATTAACAAACATGTGCGAGTCATGCATCGCTGAAACAATTCGTACAATATTTTAAATATTAGTCTTTGAAGCTCTATTGACGGCCTCCTTTAAATTAAAATCGGAACTGTGACTTTTACAAAAAAGCTTTGTCTCAATTAGCGTCTACTCCTAGAAGGAAAACAAGATTCTCGATCAAAGATAAGATAAGTCAGATTGTAGTTTTACAACTATAATAGTTTGAAAAAGTTCCAAATGTACAGGGGTGCCACAGAAATAGCTAGCTATCCGCTTGTTGTAGCTATATTGAATTCTGCTAGACAAAATTCCGCCCGGAAATTTTCAATATGCCACTCCGAGATTGAACGCTGAATCATTGCGCTCAAAATCATTGGATGCGTTCAACAAGTCGTTTTGCTTCAGAATAATTTATCTGATTCCGATTATTTTCCTGGTGAACGCGACCGCTGCTGAATCATGATTCAAAATTCGTGAAGCGTAAATGAAGCGCTTGAAGCGAAAAAAAAGAACGCTTCATTCTTAACATTAGCGCTTCATGTATCGAAATTCGATAAAAACAGCTGATTGAAGTTGGGTAATTGTAAACAAGACAATAAAAGATATTATAAAATTATGTTCAATAATTAATTCCAGTAATGCAGGCCGTAGCGCATAAGTTCTTTAATAGAAACAAATAGAAAAAAAACGAACAAAAGCGGTTTTTACTTCCAAACAAAAATCAGCTGAAAGATTTGAATAAGTTAGACCCCTTTTACACGGTGAAACATTTCACTGAAACATTCGTTTGTAGGCAAAGGGTGTAGAGGGGAAAATGTTTCAGGCAAAGTTTCACGTTTAGTGAAACAGTGAAACATTTGCTCATTTTGCTTTGCCCATGATACAATTACACAAGGTAGTCCCGTCGGCAGCCAACGCACACACGAAGTGAGCCCTTTCAAATTTGGTGGATCGAGCTTAAAAACGGAGGAAGTTGTAGGCGTTTTTGATTTAAAACCGCGAGGGGCTGGGAGCGGAATGGGTCGGCGTGGCACCACAATTTTTCGGGGATGCCAAAATTTCCCACCAAATTTGGTAACTCTAACTGTAAGGGTGTGCGGAATAGGTGGAATTGTCGATTTTGAGTTATCGAATTTATCAATTTGCCAGCCCGCCAGTTATTGTAAAGCCCCAATCTTGACACTTTAATTTACTATGCCATAGATAAAGATAATTGGAAAGTTTCAAGTCTTTAGCTTGAATTGTGTGGAAAAACGTTGCGTTCATACAGACAGACGGACAGACAACATGACGGACATACTCTTTATATACTCTTTACCTTCGGTACCGAGTATAATGACGCGCCTCAATGGTGGCGTGGAAAAGAGTATGTTAAATACTTTGCTTTAATACTTTGTGAAATATTTTCTAATTTATTTATTTTATAACTTCTGTTGCTAAAATTTATATAAACTATCCGCGCAGCGAAGTAAGCGGGCCACTTACTAGTTCTTTTATAAATTGCAAAAGTAAATTCAAATTTTAAAGCGTTTTAACTGCAATTCTTTTTGGTATTTTCGTGGTATTAAATGAATATTCAAATAGTATATTTCGGTATTATTTCGGTCTCAAAATAGTATATTTCGTTATTGCCGGCGCGGTCACCCTGCCCTTAGCTTCAGTGCATGTTTGCTTGTTGACGCGAGAGGTTGTGTGCGCACGAATTTTTGCTGAACGATTAACCCTTAAGCGGACACAAAAAGTTGTGTTACTGCAAAACTTGCAGATTTTCTTATGTTTTATGATTTTCTTTCAGCATTTTAATTTATTATTACTTGGCGGACTTATTAAACAGTCTGAATTAACTAGTTGCGAACTCAAAATTATTAAAAGTGAATCTATTTACCTCTTTGTTTTATAATGGGCTATTTTAGAAACCACGGACTAGTCTAGGGTTAAATCAACATACTCTACAGTCGTTTCGCTTACACTAACTGTAAAGTGTGCGTTTCACTCGCACTTATTGCAAGCATAGCTAAGGGCTCACATTTGCCGACGGGACCATGATGAAATAACACAAGGTGGTCCCATCGGCTGCCGAAGTTTTACGAAGTATACACTTATTTCAGTGCACGTTTGCTTGTTGACGAGAACAATCACATTGCCGCCTCACTCACACTCAATACGACATACTATACTATGTTCTTTTCAGTCGCACTTATTGCAAGCATACAATAAGTGGATGTCTGTTGCCGACGGGACCACCTTGTGTTATTTCATCATGGACGGGACTACCTTGTATAATTGTATCATATATATATATATTTTTCTTTTTCCGATTGCATGTAAACACGCAACTCTGTGTTTGATGTGAATAATAAAGTTATCGATACAAAATATCGCACAAGCAAATATTAGCGCACATAGTAAATACACTGTTGTGGCTTAAAAATTGTTCAGGGGTGCCACAGAAAACGCTAGTAGAATTGAATTCCGCTCGTAGCAATTCCGCCCGAACAATTTCACGGTGCCACAGATTACCGAATGATTTCATTCTTTTAGTTAGGACACAAACCTATTCGGTCTTGGCTGCTAAGGGTTGACAACACGCCAGATTAAATTGTTTGTTTAGCACCTTTTGTAGTCTAAACATATCAGAATAAGGGGCTCTCAACTGGTTTCATATTTTATTAACCTTTTTTAATGTTTTTGTACAGAAGTTGATTGCTTTTAGCAAATAAACACACAAGAAAACATTTAAATTTTGGCGGGAAAACAATTAAAAGATATTCGGCAACTCTAGAAGCTATCTGCCAACTGTCTGGCAACAATTTCCGCCTGATAGCAATCAGCTGTTCATAAATCATCCCCAAATTGTTTTAAACAGAAGTTGTTTTAAATTGAATATGCCGTTAGCGACTCTATTTGCCATCAAAGAGCTCCGGCGGCAGACAATTAGAAAATTAGATGCGCATCTGATCGGTATTTCTTCTTTCTTGGTTTCTTATGGCTCTGCCATTTTCCAGATGATGCCGCTTTTAAGGCGTTGCCACCTGGCAGAATTACAACTGCCCACAAATGTTTTCACAAATTGCACAACAAGTAAAAGAATTTTGCACTTAAAATTGTTCTAACTTCAAATAGGTATTTTTTTAATGCTTAATTAAAGGAAATTCGAAGTGGTTCCATATATATTTTTTTAAAATACATTACTCCGAATTCTGTTCAAGAAATGTGGCATTGCTGACTCTGACATAAAAAAATCAGTATCGGACTAGGGGCAGCATCAGATTTTAGGGTTTTTGCGACGTTTCGTTTCCGCTCAAAACTAGTGAGCGTTTTGGTCTGTGGCACCGTGGAATTAAATTGCTGTGAAACTCGGGCGGAAGCGTTTTCTGTGGCACCCCTGATTATATTAAATTAAATTATTTACTTGTTACTTTTATCAAATCAATAGGGGTCTTCACACGCAACGTTGTTATTCGTTATTCGTTATTCGTTATTCGTTTTACATGTATTTTGTTTTTGTAACTTTAACAGAATACCGGCCTAACGAATAACACGTTAACGAGCTGGCAGCCCCGGGAAAGTACTCGTTATTCGGTAAAAAATGAAAATGTATGAAATGAAATGAAATAAAAGGCAATGCCAGCTGTGTTGAAAATATTTTAACGATTAACAACTGACATAAGCAGTGTGAAAAATATTGTAACGATTAACGATTAACAACTGAAAAAAGGAGTGTTCACAGTTGGCAAGCTTTAACAAGTTTAACGAATAACGAATAACGAATAACAACTTACGTGTGAAGACCCCTAATTAGATGTTAACAAATAAAAGATGTATGTTTATCGACCATAAATTTAAATCAGAGTTGCATTTACCAAAAAGTTTCAGTGAAATGTTTCATGAAACAATTTCAATGTTTCATAAAACAATCTTACCGTGTTAATGCGACCAGATTTGCGAAGAAACTTTAAAACAGAATGAAAAAATGTTTCAGTGAAATGTTTCACCGTGTAAAAGGGGTCTTAGCAACATTTCAAACTGGCACTAAATGCACTAAAATGGAGCATAGCGTTCACCAGAACGCTTCGATCAGAATCACTTTTCTGATTCAGTATCGTGAAGCAAAACTTCCTGGCGAACGCAGCCATTGAGCGGTTTTGTCTGTTGAAGGGCGAAATAAAATTGAAGTGAAATTCTAGCGGAAGAGATTTCTGTGGCAGCGCTGATAACTTTGTTATTCATTTGCACATGGTGTGTGTTAGTATACTTAGGGCCAATTTCTCAATGTCTGATTAAAGGAGCAGTTAGTTAAATCCGCTATACATTTGATGCTCAAGTTAATCTGGGTTTTTGAAGTTATACTTCTAATACCGCAGTTGGGTAGTAACCCAATGGCATACATAAATCGACATAAAAAGTGGACAGAAAGGTGCATAAAAGAGGAACAACGGAGGTACGCTATATTATACATAAGAGAGATAGAATGGCTATATTTGTGTGAAGACTTCACAGCAAGAAATAGTGAGACAACTATATGTATATTATTTGCAGCTGTAAGTGTTGTCAAACTTTGCAATGATTTTTCAGTAAAGCACCGATATTTTATATCAATTACTGTGCGAAAAGTAGAGAGGTGCGTATTAATGCATTAAATATACAGTGCTTATTGCTCATGAACTAATGGATCAATTTTATCAAATTAATTTCATTTTAAAGCCAAGGCTTCAAACTTACAATAAAATAGTGTTGGGTTAACACTGCTCACTTTAGTGAACATGTTCACTTTATATTTTTTTTTAAGAGTCAACTCGCTCACATTGCTTACTTGCTCACTTGTTCACCTAAGTCCTAAGTTGCTCACTTGTTCACTGCTCAGTTGTTCACCCAAGTTGCTCACTTGTTCACTGCTCAGTTGTTCCCCAAGTTGCACTTGTTCACTGCTCAGTTGTTCACTTGCTCACTTGCTCAGTCAAGTTGCTCACAACAGCTGTTGTTCTTTTGCTTTAAAACGGCCATTATTCTCATTCATTTTATGTGGTTTCCTCACTAGCACTTTACATCAGCATTAACAGCAATTATCGATAACAAGACGGAGAGTTGTCCTCATACACAACATCAGCAACTGCATCTTGTTTGACAGTTTTCAATTATAAATTGAACCAACACGTGCGTAATATGGATTCGGTTTTATTATCAATTTTGGAGAACGACGCTAAGATGGAGACGCAATTTATGTTAAATTTGTTTGGGTCGTCGAGCTCATCATTTAATCATGATCAGAGCGTTCGTAGCGTATGGAAATATGTACGTTTGATATCCCATATTGCAAAATTATGCATTTTATTATATGAAAAGCCATTTTATAATATACATTCGGTTTGGAAGTTTTTGGGAGTGGGAGACCATTGATATTCTCTTCCCAGAGGTCTAGCAATACGTGTGTGGCCTCTTCACTCCATACAAATCGAACAATATCTGCTAATAGTTGCAAATAATTATTTTGTATAGCATAATTAAAACAAAATAAATTGAATTTTTACCGTTTGCCATTTTGAGTCTCAATGTCGAGTAATTATTTGACTAGTGGTGTCACCATGCCGATAAAAGAAATTATCGAGCATAACAGAAATTTTTTTAGAGTATCGAGTACTGTTAACACCATATGTACTCACATCTGGGCTAGACGCCAGCATCTACCATATCTAGCACCCATACAATTTCTTTTTTCAAGTTTTGCAGGCCAACGTGTTGCGCTAAAAAAAAATTAATGAGTGTTCGAACTCACTAACGATGTGTTAACAATTGCAAAATTAATTTACTTCTTGTTTTGGTTTTGACCGCCACCAGCAGAACAACAAAGCGCGCACATGCATACGCATAAATACGCACAGACACACACAAACACTTACAAACAAACATAACGAACTTCTTTAATAAGTGAATGATGGTGTGGGATACCCTACCTAGTTCATTTGCTATATTAATTGATTAATTAATTAATATTATTAAACTATTTTTAGTAATTTCTCAATTGTTTGCTAAGCGCCAACTTATTCTTATTAAGTATGCAATTATTGCATATATATAATATCCACAGTAGCACTTATATAATATTAGGGTACATAACATTCTTCATTCGTCAGTTCATTTTCTTATTACAGAAGTCCGCTATGTTTGTCTGTAAGTGTGTGTGTGTAGTTGTGTCTGTGCATTCACGAAGAAGCAAAACAGAATTGCCTTGGACGAATGATGTTTCTGCATACCCTAACAAGCTTATTTGCTATATTTATCAATTAATCAATTAATATTATTAAACTATTTTAGTAGTTTCGCAATTGTTTGCTAAGCGCCAACTTATACTAATAAAAGTATGCATTTATAGCAAATATATTATTGAAGTACACGTCCTCAATAACACTTATAATTTATTAGGGTATTCGACAGTCATCATTCTCTTTGCTTAACAGCTGCATGGCTCGACCGTCCCGGGCTGGGGCGCTCTGCCGCTGCACAAAGCACACCATCATACTTATTTTGAGCAGAGAAAAAATTTTTACAACAAACACATACTATTCGTATACTAACGCTGCGAAAAGTTTTTTGAAAGCGTCGACGCTGATCATGTGTGATCTAACGCGGTGTGAGGTTTGCATGTATTGAACCGAGATAGTTGCGCTACCCGCGCCTATAGATGTTAACACATCAAAAAATATATTGTTAGTGTTTGGACAAGAAAAAATATAAAATACTACATACTTATTATTATTATTTATTGAATATATTCCTAGTGCTACAAGTATTGCTACTTTTATCTTAATGCACTAGTCACAATTAGCTTTTTTAAGTTTACATTGATTAGACATGTCCATAGTAGAGTACTTAATCTCTATATATAAAAGAGTTCGTCCGCGTTAAAATGGATAGGATATTAGCCTAAACGAAAAGAGCTAGAAGGCTGAAATTTTCACACAATTTTTTATGCAGGTATTCTGTTTGTCCTAAGAAAGGAATTTTATTTTGGACAACTCCTTCGAGTACCTCTCATACATTTTGGAGCACTTTTACCCACTCCAAAAACAAAACAAATTACCCATTCCACTACTGCCGCCTGTTTGTCGCACAAGCTGAGAGTTTGATCGCGAGCGAGAATACAAAAACAAAACAAATGCGCAGTGACGCCTTCGCGTCGCACAAGCAAAGTCATAAAAAAAAGGTTCATACACTCGCAAAAAAGAAACGGATTTCCGCTTCTTAATGAATAAGTGCATTCACATATAAGTGAACAATGCGCTTGAAAATAATTTTCAATATTTTATGTACATGAATCTTTTCGCACAGTGCACATTGTTTTTTTTTTCAAATTTGTGTGCCTTTGACAATTAATTTACGACGCGAGTAGCTATTAGCGTCGTCCACCCGGCAGATGCGGCGGCAATTGGAACAGTCCCAGCGTCCAGCATGTGTGTGAATAAGAAATTTGCAAACTCGATAAAACATCGTGCAAATTGTTCAGTAAGCCAAAAAATCCCAGAAAATAAAAAAAAAGCCAAAAAATAAAAAAAAAAAGCCAAAAAGCCAGAAAAAGCCAAAAAGCCAGAAAAAGCCAAAAAATACAAAAAAGCCAATAAATAGAAAAAAAGCCAAAAAAAAAAAAAAATAAAGAAAAGCCAAAAAATCCCTTAAAAAAATAAAATCCCAAAAAATCCCAGAAAATAAAAAAGAAGCATATGCAGTATCTGCAGTATTCCTTATTGGTGTCCGCTTCATCGCGGCTTATCCAAACTTTAAAATCTGGCTGCTATAGCCAGCAATCACGAAATTTTTGTTTGTACGAATCTTTCGGCATTAATTAATTTTATTTTTCACTTTTGTTGTACATTGTACATAAAATTTAAATGATATCGAAAATACATACAAAGTATGTAAAAAGATCGCTATTTTTAATAGATTGGATGCCACAATGTTTTTAAAGAAAACTTTGAAAAAAAGATTGAAATAAATGAATCAAATAAAATCTGAAAAAAGGCCAGATTTCCGGATAGGGGATGTTTGATATTTTTTCCGGACAAGGGACTTAAAAACATGTCAGATCTGTCCGGAAAAAGGCCAAATCGGCATCACTGTTGTTTGTGTCATTGAATTAAAAAAACAACAACTAAGCAAAACTTGGTGCGTCCAGAAAAATTTGGCACACCAGAAAATGTTGTGGGGGTGGATTTGCATACTTGCTGCTAATATAACTTAGACTAAACGTAACACACTTACATTAATAATATACAATTTCGAACAAGTAAAATTGGTTCGTACACTTGCATAAAAGAAACGGATTTCCTCTTCTTAATGAATAAGTGCATTCACATATAAGTGAACATTGCGCTTGAAAAAAATTTTCAATATTTTATGTAAACGAATCTTTTCGCACAGTGCACATTGTTTTTTTTTCTCAAATTTGTGTGCCTTTGACAATTCATTTACGACCCAAGTAGCGTTTGTGGTTGTTGTTAGTGTATTTCTTGGGCCCGCACTGCTACTTTTTGTTGGTGTCATTGATTAAAAAAAAAAACAACAACAACTAAACATAACTTGGTCCGTGTAGAAAAATTTTGCACACCAAAATATATATGTTGTGGGGGTGGATTTGCCTACTTGCTGCTAACATAACTTAGACAAAACGTAAAACTTACATTAATAATATACAATTTCGAACAAGCAAAGGCCGTTCACATAAGTTTGTATACAAATCTATGCATGCCTGCGTTGTACGTGTGAACCAAGCTCTTTGTCCCAAACTCAAACTTAACAGAGCGCGCTCTTATGATAATTAGATAATTTGAAATCTCGCACCGAGCATGCTCCTTTGTTGTTGCTCATTTACATTCACTCTCTACTTTATGTGCGCGCTTTACATGTCAATCATAAAGTTTAATAACCCTACCTCCTCCGCACACACTAAATCAAAGCTAAAGGCTAAAGTACGTGTGAGTTTAGGCTATGCAATTCACTTAACTGCAGCCTCATAGATACATATGTTTTGCTCTGATTCAGTGCGTGCGAAGAAGGCAGCGATACAACGCTCTTTGTTTGACTTGCAGAGCGCGCGCATACATAAGAGAGCCGAAATCATGATACAAAAAATATTGATAACGCATTGCGCATAAACAGCTGTTTTGCGTGACGTCACATGTGACCAGTTGGGTTTGATTTGCATATTGCATATGGCTGTTGATGCTGATCAAGAATATATATCCTTTATATGAGGTCGGAGATGCTTCTTTTTGCCTGTTACATACTTTTGCACAAAACAATTATACCCTTTTTTAACCCATTTCAGGGTATAAATATAACTGTGAATGCAAAAGATTTGTTGTTGCTGTTTTTGTCGATCGCTGCAGGCTTATTATAAGCCGTTGTATGCACACACGAATTTGAAACAACAAAGGAGGACTAAGAGGAATGCGATTGGCTTAAGAGCATAAAAATGTGATATTGTTCTGTAGATGAGATCAACTCACATTAATAACAGTAACTCTTTCAATCTCAGGGAATTTTACAATTTTTACTTTAGTGTGCCATTTGCGTATTGCTTCAGTTTTATATACATGCGCTGCAGCCCCAGCAGCAACAGTTTCAGCTTTTTTCCTTCCAAATTTGGTGACACTAGCTCAAAGTTTGTTAAAGATGGGCAAAGGGTGCTGTGGGCGTTATGGGTGGGTATGGCATTCAAATTATTCCTGAATTGAAGAGCCACAGCCTAAGCGAAATGAGCTAGATGAATGAAATTTTTACACAATATTCCATGCAGGTAGTAAGTGAGTACCTCTCATACATTTTGGAGCACTTTGACCCATTCCAAACACAAAACACATTACCCATTCCACTACTGGCGCCTGATTGTCGCACAAGCTGAGGGTTTGATCGCGAGCGAGAATACAAAAACAAATGCGCAGTGACGCCTTCGCGTCGCACAAGCAAAGTCATAAAAAAAGGATTGCAATGGGGTACGGATGCGGCAGGGGTGTAATTTGCCGCAAATATTTTCTGATGCAGATGGGGATGCCACCAGCTATCTTCCTACATAATTTGGTGACTCTAGCTCAAAGTTTGTAAAGGGTTGGGGAAGGGGGGCCTGGGGGCGGTATGGGTAGTCCTGGCTCCAAAATATATTTGGGGATCGCTACCAGTTGTCTTCCTACCAAATTTGGAGACTATAGCTCAAACACTATGAAAGATACACGTATTCCCGTTATTAACGGAAAGTTGGGGCGGCTGGGGTGGACAAGGGCGGTATGGGTGGGCATGGCATCCAAATTTTTGATGCAGATCTTTGTGGAATGTCAATTGCTAACTTCCTACCAATTTTGGTGATTCTAGCTCATAGTTGTAAAAAGAGTGGGAAGGGGGTGGGGGGGAGTTTTGGGTGGGCGTGGCATTTAAATTTTTGACGCAGATCTTAGTTTGATGTCAATTGCTATCTTCCTTCTAAATTTGGTGGCTAGCTCAAATTTATAAAAAGTTGGTACCCTGTGAGCAGTAAAGGGGGCTTGGCTCCAAAACAGATCATGCTGATTTTTGGAGATCGTTACCAGCTATCTTCCTACCAAATTTGGAGACTCTAGCTCAAACACTATGAAAGATACACGCATTCCCGTTTTTAACGAAAAGTTGGGGCGGTTGGGGTGAACAAGAGCGGTATGGGTGGGCATGGCATCCAAAGTTTTGATGCAGTTTTCTGGGGATCGTCATCACCCATCTTGGCGCAAATTTGGTGGCTGTAGCTCAAAAACTGAAGAAGTTATAAGCGTTTCTGATTTAAAATTGAAGGGGGCTGGGGGCGGAATGGGTGGGCGTGGCTCCAAAATTTGTATGCAATTTTTTCGGGGATGCCAGTAGCTATCTTCCTACCAAATTTGGTAACTCTTACTGTAAGGGTGTGCGGAATAGGTGGATTTATCGATTTTTAGTTATCGAATTTATCAATTTGCCAGCCCCCCAGTTATCGTAGAACCCCAATCTTAGAACTTGATCTGTACCGGCCATAGATAAGGACATTTGAAAAGTTTCAAGTCTCTAGCTTGAAGGGTGTGAAAAAAAACTTGCGAACATACCGACGGACGGACAGACATCATGACGGACATTGCACAAACCCAATATACTCTTTACCTTCGGTATCGAGTATAAAAAAGGACAGAAAACAGGACAAAAATTGTTCTGTGCAACTTTAAGCTTTTAGCATCAAAATGAAACTTGCACAATTCCGTGAGGTGATAATAAACATAAACATATGTAGCTTATACAGCTTCCTGGTGACAAGATTGGGGACAATCCGCCGGCTTAAAACAAATTATGCCATATACGCGCGAATGTGATCTATTTTGCTATTAAGACTGCATATGCAGTATTTGCAGCATGCCTTATTGGTGTGCGCGGCTTATCCAATCTTTAAAGTCTGGCTGCTGTAGCCAGCAATCACCAAATTTTTGTTTGTACGAATCTTTCGGCATTATTTAACTTTATTTTTCACTTTTGTTGTACATTGTACATAAAATTTAAATGATATCGAAAATACATACAAAGTATGTAAAAAGATCGCTATTTTTAATAGATTGGATGCCACAATGTTTTTAAAGAAAACTTTGAAAAAAAGATTGAAATAAATGAATCAAAAAAATCTGAAAAAGGCCAGATTTCCGGATAGGGGATGTTTGATATTTTATCCGGACAAAGCACTAAAAAAAAGGACAGATCTGTCCGGAAAAAGGCCAAATCGGCATCACTGTTGTTGAGCCCGCTCTGATACTTTTTGTTGGTGTCATTGATTTAAAAAAACAACAAAGCAAAAAAACAAAAAACAAAACAACACCACAATTTTTCGGGGATGCCAAAATTTCCCACCAAATTTGGTAACTCTAACTGTAGGGGTGTGCGGAATAGGTGGAATTTTCGATTTTGAGTTATCGAATTTATCAATTTGCCAGCCCCCCAGTTATTGAAAAAACGTTGCGTTCATACAGACAGACGGACAGACAACATGACGGACATACTCCTAATATACTCTTTACCTTCGGTACCGAGTATAATGACGCGCCTCAATGGTGGCGTGGAAAAGAGAATGTTAAATACTTTGCTTTAATATTTTGTGAAATATTTTCTAATTTATTTATTTTATAACTTCTGTTGCTAAAATTTATATAAACTATCCGCGCAGCGAAGTAGCGGGCCACTTACTAGTACTAGTATAAATTTATTAACTTAACCAAAATTATTATAATGTGTTATGCAAAAACATAAGGGCTTCAACCTTTTTCGCCTTCAACAATGTGCGCCTTTTGAGAATTAAGCCGCCAGCACTTGAAAAAATGCGTTCACAAGGCACTGATGTGGCCACAACACAAAGTCGCTTCATCATATATTCATATAAATGCGGTTATTGGCATTTGCGTTGGTCCCACCACTTCAAAGGGTCCTCTTTCCTGTCGAGGTATTCCTCTGACAGGTACTTGTCAACTTCACGGATCGCTGCTGCTGTACTGTTTTTGGGCTTGCTGACATTACTAAAGTCAACATCGAACTCATTCCAAATGTCGTCCTCATCTGCAATTTGTATTGAGGAGTCCTTTGCCGTCTCGGTCGGAGCAGCATCAGGCAACGCTACTCCAATGAACAAACCGTTTTTTTTAATATTGTCAACAGATTTTTTAAACGCATCTTCTGACGTGAAAGCCCGCCCTTTGAATCGAGGATCCAAAATGGTGCTTTCTGCGAATAGAATATTGTATTCGACATCTCTAAAACGGGTATCCATTTCCGTTAAAAGCACATGTATGACCTTTGCTATCGTTTCGGTGGTGGTTTGCATGCTAGCCACCCGGTTTTGCAATATTCCGACCAAAACGATGACTTCAGAGAGCGTAACGTTTTTTTTAGCAGATATTTCGTTGGTGATTTGATAAAATGGTAGCAGCACTGGTAAAACTTCTTCAATGATTTTCCAATCTTCAGGTGTTAATACCAATTCTGGGCGTAAAACCGAAACTGCTACCATAACTGCCTCTTTCAGGAGACAGAGCAGTTGAAACATTTTGTGCGTCGAGTTCCAACGTTGGCAGAAGAACATTGCTCACTGTTTTTCTTGTTGGAAGCCTATAGCCTGGGCAATGGGAGACATCCTCTATTAGTTTTTTAAATTCTGGTTCTTCGACTGACCTCAGTGCGTGGTGTCCCTTGGCAATCCATTTGATCAATTGCCGATCCACCTGTTGGCTTTTGTTTGCCGACACAGGCCTTTGAACAAAAGTTGTTATTTTTGGCTGTGTGTTTACAACAATAACATCCTCTTGATTTTGACGCACAACGGGCTCCAACGCTGATGGGTGTTTACTTCGAAGGTGTCGCGACAAGTTACTCTGCAACTTGGTGCTTAATGCAGAATTGCAGTATTTGCATTTCGCTTGCTTGTTGCCCAAATCGGAGAAATGGATCCAAATGTCGCTGTGTTTGCGTATCAAAGACATTTTAAATAATTATGTTATTAACTAAAATTAAAATAATTTTGAACGAAACGTTGGCGCGAGCACAAAAATAACGAAAGTGAAACATAACATTCAAATGAACGGTGAGCAAAAGAACCTCTGTGAACATAGGAACTGATATGCAGGAAGAACATTTGAGTAAAAAGAGCTACTCAAGGCATACTCAATTTATACAAATCAAAACGTGGCGCTCTCCCTCGCACTCACATGTTCAAATCAGTAGGTACCTGCTATCTCGGATGACTCTACCTAATTAATTGTATCATGGAGCTACTGAGCTAAAGGGAGCAAAAGAGCTATGAACAACTGAATAATTATTCAATTAATAAGAAAAAGAGGGCAAGTGAGCAAAAGTGAACAAGTGAGCTAAAGTGAACAATGAGTACTGAACATTGCTCACTCCCAGTGGCGCAGAGCTGAATTATTTCAAGCCGAAATGTAATGCATTACCTATGATCTTTTTTTCCAGCGCATTTGCAATTGCCAAAATAAAAACGACTGCTCGCACGAACGCAACGAGCTGTTGTCAACTTCGTTTTTGTACGTCCCTTCCCCTCTAACCCACAAACGATTTTCGTCTTTCGTTTTTTGCATGTTTCGTTTTGTGTTTGGCCCGCGCGCCACTTTGTCTATGCCTATTCCTTTTGTGTGTAAAAGTGTAAAGTGATTTAATACAAATTCATAATTGCATGTGTGTGACGATTTTCGTTTTCATTTACCCGCCGCACGCGCCATTTTTACTAATTTCTTGTATTGTGTGGACGCATTTTTCGCAGTGGATGTATAAATCATTTTTATTTTATTTTCAATAACAACAAATTAATAATGTTAAATTTACAGATGCTATTAAAACAGAAAGGTATACAACTAAAACCTACGCAACAACGTTTCGAAACTGCTTCCGCCTTCAAAAAGGTCGGCTGGCGAAACCAAAGTTTGATATGAAGCCAAAAAATGAAAATAAAAATGATGTAGAACTTAAAAATAAATATTAATATTTGAACAAAAAATTATTTATTATTTATTATTAAATAATTTATTCAATTACATTTCAGGAAAGTAAGCCACTTTATATAGTGGGAAACTGCGTTGCAAGTATATTATCCTGTAATGTAAGCACATTACCATCCCATAAGCGATTTTTAAATTGTATGCTTCGTTTTATACAGGCTGCAGAATTTCTGCATTACAATATTTTATAAGGCTACGCTTGGGTAATGGAGACCCGAAAGAAACTTCGGCTCGTCATTACTTTCTGCATTACGATATTCAATAAAGTCATGCACCGTGCCTACAAAGCGGCCATTGTGTTAAGAAAGTAATGGAGCTTGTAAATGTTTTTGTAATGCATACAGCCGACGAATATTCCATTCGTAATCGATCTAATAATGAGCATTTGCGCCACTGGGCTTGTTCACTTTCCCAGTGGCGCAGAGCTGAATGTGGTCGGTCGAATTATTGCATTATTTCAAGCCGAAATGTAATGCATTACCTATGATATTTTTTTCCAGCGCATTTGTAATTGTCAAAATAAAAACGACTGCTCGCACGAACGCAACGAGCTGTTGTCATTTTCGTTTTTGTACGTCCCTTCCCTTTTCGTCTTTCGTTTTTTTCATGTTTCGTTTTGTGTTTGGCCCGCGTGCGGTTTTGTCTATGCCTATTCCTTTTGTGTGTAAAAGTGTTAAGTGATTTAATACAAATGCATAATTGCATGTGTGTGACGATTTTCGTCTTTCGTTTTGTGTTTGGCCCGCGCGACACTTTGTCTGTGCCTATTCTTCTGTTTGTAAAAGTGTTAAAATTTGTAGTTGCATGTTACATCGTTTTCGTTTTACACGCGGCACGCGGCGCGCGTCTTTTTTACAAATTTTTTGTGGTGTGTGGACGCATTTTTCACAGTAAGTTGATATTTATTCATTAAATTCTTTAATAATTAAATTCAATATGCCAAAATGAAATGCTTTTAATGAAATAAAAAGGAATTTAACGATTTTTTCTATAATTTAAACAGGTGCGAGTTCTGCAAACAATTATAAGTGGAAATGTATGCAAAAATTTTGATTCCATCATTGGCAAAGGGATAATTCCAAATATGAATTTTGACGGCCTAAATGGGAAAGAGCCGTTTAAGCAGTTTAAAGCCTTAAACGATGCTCTATATGGTATGTATAAATCATCTTTATTTTATTTTGAATAACAAATTAATCAAATTTAATTTACAGATGCTATTCAAACAGAAGGCTTTACGAGTAAAACCTACGCAACAACAATAAGAAACTGCTTCCGCCTTCAGAACGGTCGGTTGGCGAAACAAAAGTTCGACATGAAGCCAAAAATTGAAAAAAAAAATGATGTAGAAATTTAAGAATAAAAATAAAAGAATAGATAATAAGAATAAAATTTGAAAAAAAAATTATTATTATTTATTATTAAATTATTTATTCAATTACATTTCAGCAAAGTAAGCCACTTTATATGGTGGGAAACTGCGTTGCAAGTATATTATCCTGTAATGTAAGCACATTACCATCCCATAAGCGATTTTTAAATTGTATGCTTCGTTTTATACAGGCTGCAGAATTTCTGCTTTACAATATTTTATAAGGCTACGCTTGGGTAATGGAGACCCGAAAGAAACTTCGGCTCGTCATTACTTTCTGCATTACGATATTCAATAAAGTCATGCATCGTGCCTACAAAGCGGCCATTGTGTTAAGAAAGTAATGGAGCTTGTACGCGATTTTGTAATGCATACAGCCGACGAATATTCCATTCGTAATCGATCTAATAATGAGCATTTGCGCCACTGGGTTGGTGAGCAACTCTTTTTTGCTCACTCACTCATGAACAACCCAACACTACAATAAAATTATTCTTATATTATATACATATATGCGACCATGATTGGTATCTTCTAAATGTTGAAATTTCATTAAGATATTCGGTCATAATTAAATTTTTGTCAAATGTTTGTTTTATGTGTATATTAGTTTAGTGATGTGAGCAATAAGTGTGAGCGAGTACGATAGCTGATAGCATGTGCATATGGATTTGTTTGTTGCGCTGTGCGTCTCAGCTGAGCAAACAATCGATGGAATTATCGGACAACCGATGGTTTATACTAATTGACAATCGTTGGTCTTATACTATCGCTGGCACTATCGAGGGCAGCAGTGGCTATCATATAAAATCATGATACAAAAAAGACCGATAATGCATCGCGCATAGACAGCTGTTTTGCGTGACGTCACTTGTGACCAGTTGGGTTTGATTTGCATATTGCATACAGACATTGTAGTGGATTTGAATAAATTACGACTGTTAAAAGTAAATTAATTGATTGAAAATGCGCTGTGTTTTTTTTAGATGAAACATTAATAACAAATTGTTCTTATATTAACTTTTTTTGTTATGTAAGGCATAAATATGCATTTCAGATTTTTTATTTGTTATATATATTTAAATTTCATATCATATAAATACTATGTTTACTTTCCCAATTTTTGTTACACAAGGACAGACGTATTCTACGTTTAACCTATGCGCCCGTGTGATCTAACACAGGCTGCAATCTTTTTTTTTTAAATAGTTTGATTTAACCAATTTCGGCCGTACCACATTAGGGCTGAACATTTGAAATATTTAGCAAAAAGTTAACAAAAAAACAAAAAAAATTGCATGTAACAGCTATCTTTGAATTTAGCACATACTAAAAGCGTAGAACAATCACCGACTATCTTCGAGTGCGGACGTCGTTGTCTATTTATTTATCATTGCAGTGGCGTACTCGCTCTCTTTTACTTAACTCTCGCAAGTGTGCAGTCCAAAAACAGCGCCGATTCAAAAAACCCTGATACCATCCTAAGCGCCCAAACTAAGGGGATAACAGCTGTTCTTTTTTGTATAGCAATAGGTCCAAAAAAAATAACTTATCAAAAGTTATCCGAGAAGTTACCAGAATTATATTCTTCTCCCCAACAAAAACAAAGATTTCTAATAATCTTTTCCAACAATATTGGAAAACCCTTTTCGGAGTTCTTCTGCTTTGCAGATCATCGCGCCCGAAACAATTTCAGCAAAGACTGCATCTCGATCTCCACCTTCCGGGATGGCAATCTAATGATTGAAAAACCAAACAATTCATTAAAGTAACCCACCTGTCCGGTACCTGCGAAAAAGAACGCAAGTACACTTAATTTCGTTAAGGGCACACTTTGTGCCCCAAACCTGAACAACATTTCTGAACCCAAAATAGTCCAAGATCTAACATCTCATTCGATGGCAACATTATAGTCTGCCTAGCAAGGTTGACATTTCCTGCCATTCTGTCAGGGTCAGCGAATATGTTCCCAACCCAATGAGATACAACTGCTTGGAAATACAGCAGAGCAAAAACTCGGCCACGTGCGTAACTTGTAACTTAGCCCTCCACCAACCTGAACCACTCTGCACTCTTCGTACCATCTGTAACGATCATATTCGCGAGCATCGCTGCTCTCATTCCGCCAGGCGCAACTACAAATACTAACACAGAAACATCTGCTTTTGACATAAACATACATGAAACTTTCAATAAACCGAACATGGCAAAGCATGGACAACATTCTCAGCAATTCGATTTTTTTTTAGCAGAATAGGTACAGCAAAACATGATTTCTCAGTCTAATCAATACCTCCACAACCACCCATCTGTCTACGCTGAACATCTAGACTCAAATTTTACTCTGACAGAAACCGAATATGTTCTAAAAACCGCAAAAGGAAAAAGCCCAGGTGCTGACAGGATATCCTATCCTATGCTTACACCCTAAAACATAAACGTCTCACAATATACAATAACGTGCTAGACACCGGCTCCTATCTCCACAGTGTGTGGTTTCTACAAAGACTACAATTTTTAAGATTTAAATTCAAAAAATCTTGTTTTTATTATTTATTTTTATTTGATTTACAGATATGGACTTAAAAGAAGTGGGATGTGTTGCTTCAATTACACAGTGCCAGCAAATTATTTGAGGATGATTAATATCAAGATACTGTTGAAAACGTTATTGATATTGACGAAATATCGTTGTTGTTGTAAGAAAATAAATTAAATAAAAACATTGCATTTTATTTACATACCAAAATCGTCTATTTCCAATTCATATTCTCAATTTAACTCTTTAAAAAATTAGCTATATTTCTAGCAATTTTAAATTAGTTTTTATTATTATTATTTTAGCCCATGAAATTCTGGCAACACTGCTCCACACATGGAGATCAACCATAGTAAGCCTAATAGCCAAGTCAATAAAATTCTTCACGAAGTTAACAGCTATCGTCTGATTTCTTTTTGATCATGCTTAAGCAAAATTGTAGAAAAAGTCATTGCCAAAAGACTGAAGTGGTTCATTGCCCGCCACAGCTTAATCTCGCACAACCAAGTAGTTTTCGAAAGGAAACACACTACAATGGACGCTTTGTTGCAAATCCAACATTTGGTGTCCGAACTCACTAGCGATGTGTTAACAATTGCAAAACCATTCAAATTTACTTTTTGTTTTGCTTTTGACCGCCACCAGCAGAACAACAAAGCGCGCACATGCATACGCATAAATACGCATAGACACACACAAACACTTACAAACAAACATAACGAACTTCTTTAATAAGTGAATGATGGTGTGGGATACCCTACCTAGTTTATTTGCTATATTAATTGATTAATTAATTAATATTGTTAAACTATTTTTAGTAATTTCTCAATTGTTTGCTAAGCGCCAACTAATGCTTATTAAGTATGCAATTATTGCATATATGTATATTATATCCACAGTAGCACTTATAGAATATTAGGGTACATAACATTCTTCATTCGTCAGTTCATTTTCTTATTACAGAAGTCCGCTATGTTTGGCTGTAAGTGTGTGTGTGTGTTGTGTCTGTGCATTCACGAAGAAGCAAAACAGAATTGCTTTGGACGAATGATGATTGCTGCATACCCTAACTAGCTTATTTGCTATATTTATCAATTAATCAATTAATATTATTAAACTATTTTAGTAATTTCTCAATTGTTTGCTAAGCGCCAACTTATACTAATAATAGTATGCATTTATAGCAAATATATTATTGAAGTACATGTCCACAATAACACTTATAATTTATTAGGGTATTCAACAGTCATCATTCTCTTTGCTTAACAGCTGCATGGCTCGACCGTCCCGGGCTGGGGCTCTCTGCCGCTGCACCAAGCACCAATACCATCATACTTATTTTGAGCAGAGAAAATGTTTTTACAACAAACACATACTATTTTCTATGCAAACGCTGCGAAATTTTTTGAATTTTTCGACGCATATAACGCTGTGACGCTAACGCGGTGTGAGTTTGCATGTATTGAAACGCTTGGTTTGCGCTACCCGCGCCTATAGATTAACACATCAATAACACATAAAAAATTAAGGGTGTGTGGAACACACTCTTTGGAAGTTATACTTCTTATATTGTAATTTGTTTTTTTTTTTTCTGCATAATCAAATATTTGTATAGGCAATTCAGTTTGTTTGATATCAAATTTAGTCTCCCAAATATTGAAAAATATATAAAAATATATATAGGTGCTTAGGGTAAATAATTTAATCTTGTTTAACAGATTTATTTTGAAATTAAAAAAAACCCAATGTGAGTCCGATCACTTGATGTGTAAACGTCTTGAAATTAAATATTTTGTATAGTTGCAAATACTTATGCTTTCAATATATTCTTTACAAATGAAAATATCTAAACTTTCAACATGAGGGATGAAGAATATTCATATTTGTTTGTTTTCTAATTGGTTATAGCATATAGTATGTTGTAATAATTGCAAAATGTTAGAATTTCCAACCAATTATTCTCTATTATTACTAAATAATATAATAATTGCCACGAGGAGATATGTCGTTTCAAAATGTCATATCTCCCGCGCTCATATTAACAGCAGAGCTGCGTGGCTTGACCGTCTCAGTCGGCTACTTCTCTGCATCTAAGCGCAAACAAAACAAGAAAAATTCAAATCAATAGACACATGTAACAGTGCTGTCATAATTTTTTGAGCAAAAAAGCTAGATAGGCAAAATATAACGCTAAAAATAGCTGTTTACCTATACATATAGCCATCCTTACACCAGTTGACTCAAGCAGAAAGAAGCTATATTTTGATTATCCTATGAAAGTTTGTCTCACAATCGCGTTTTAAAAACAGTCGGATCTAGCGGGAAAAAATGGCATTTTGTGCCGCCTTACGCTTGGTAGGGTCGCACTCACAAGTTCAACGGTATCGATATAAATTTATATATTTTTATTTTAATGCAGACTCAATTTCATTTGCATCACATTTTTATTTTTAATTTATCATTTGCTTTTGCTTTTGATTAAATGCACTGTTTATTTAATGCATTAATGCGCAACTCTGTACATTTCTCACAGTAATCGATCTAAAATATCGATACTTTCCTGAAAAATCATTGCAAAGCTTGACAGCACCTACAGCTGAAAATAATATACATGTAGTTGTTTCACTCTTTCTTGCAGTGAAATCATCAAACAAATATAGCCATTCTTTCTCTCTTATGTAAAGTATAGCGTTCCACCGCTGTTCCCCTTTTATGCACATTTCTGTCGTTTTTGTATGCCGTTTTTTTGGGTTACTACTAGAGGTGGGCGCGGGCCTGGTTTCTGGGGCCCGGGCCCGCACGAACACGAAATTTTCTACAAAAGGCCCGGCCCGGCCTGGCACGATTTATATACACAGAGGCCCGGCTCAGCCCGGCCCGAAACTACAAATATATTTATTTTTGGTTAATAACAAAAAAGCCCGATCCGCGCAGACCTCAAGTTACTACCCTACTGCGGTATTAAAAGTATAACTTCAAAAATCATGTCTCCATAATAGCGACTGATTTTGAAAGAGCTTTTAATCGCGTGGTGTTACATGCAGAGCCGAATCGAACTCTAGGCTTTATAATTATATAAAAGCCTTTATGACAAATCGCACTTTCAAAGCCAGAATCAACAGTCAAACAATCACAAATTCTCTAACGGGATCCCACAAGGCTCTAAACTCTTTGTTGTCCTCTTACAACTAACTCACAAGATATAAAGACGTAAAAATGTAGTTACTCTCTATAGAACAAGTGGAAACGTTGCATTCGGATGAAACCGATTGCGGTATACTCGTTACCAGAACTAAAACCGATAAAAGAGGCCTGATTGCAAAGGGGTACGGATGCGGCAAGGGTGTACGCTGACTCAAAAATTTGCTGATGCAGATGGGGATGCCACCGCTCACGACGTCCATCACTCGCCATCACACTTTTTTAATCCATTCAGCACAGAAGAAGAGGTTTACGCCGATGTGTTTTTTTTCGGCGGCGGCGTGGGGGCCAAAAAGAACCGGCGGCGCAGTCTCAAATTTGTCGGCTGCGCCGGCGGCGTGGGCAATAAGAAAAACAAAATTTTTCTTAATAATTTAAAGAATAGCATTTACAATTTTTTTTAGTTTGATTGAGTTCAGTCGTTTTCCACAGACTCGATTAGAATAAATCGTTTTACGATTAAACAGAAAAATAAAACAAAATAAAATAACTATTTTAAACAAAATAAAAGTCTTTTTTTAGACTTAATAAAATTAAAAAATGTATTTAAACGCTTTTTATTATTTAATAAAATCTTACGATCGATTATTTAAAAAAATTAATTTTAAAATATAAATTTTTTTAAGTTTGTTGTTGAAGTAAGTGACGCTGTCGGCGCGCCGATGGCGCGTCGTTATTTTTGTGATTTGGCGGCGGCGCTTCATAAATGACAAAAATCGGCGGCGGCGTGGCGTGGCGGCCTAAATGTGTACACAGAAGTCACCTTTAATCTTATAAATCGGCATCTGAGTAAAAACCAATTAGACAAATGGAACTTCTTTACCCATGGGAATTTCCTCATTAACCCAAACTGTCAAAATATCCAACTCCCTCCCACCCTTACAAGAAGCCCCAGCTGCCGTACTCCTAAAACTAGTATTAAGTTAAGTATTATATACTAGCTCTTATTCACTTTACTCCTAAAACCAGTGTTTAGTTAAGTATTATTTATATACTAGCTCTTATTTACTTAACTCCTAAAACTAGTATTGAGTTAAGTAATATATACTAGCTCTTATTTAATAAATAAATTTAAACCATATTACTCAATTTCAGAATAAGATAAATATTCTGTGAAAAATTTAGCCTTCTTTCTCCTATGGTTGACACAGTTGAATCAGTCAGCCAATTGGTCAGACAGATATAGTTTGCCCTAGGGCGGTTCAATTTGTATGGGCGCAGAAAAACTATAAAATCGTCCCCCTGCACAGTGGTTCCTGTTGTATGGGGTGGCGGCCAAAAATACTTCTAGTTGAGGTAGAGGTTTGAAACTTAACGCAAAATTTTTATAAATTTATGGTAAGATGATGTGTAAAAATCAGCCAGATCCGACACCATATCATACAGCTGCCATGTCAACGATCAGTCTGAAATCAAGTGCTTGTATGGAAAACTGTTTTGTTTTCCAAGCTTGACAGCACCTACAGCTACAACCTTATAATTCTTCATTAAAAACTACTTTATTTAACCAGGGCGAGATCTGACTGAATATTTTTTTTTTCGAATAAAAAATTTAGCTGTTTCAGAGCGTATTTGCCAAATTTTTTGGTCTAATCCATACGATATATGGAGCAAATTCTCAAAAATTAGTCGTTCTCTATCTTTTGTCTTTGTCTAGCACGCTTCTTGCATTTTGTTCGCAAGCCACATGTGCTTTTTTAAAGTTGAGGTTAGGTTACCTTTTTGAATAAAGCAAGAGCCCCCATATAATCTTAAAATGTTAATAAATAATATACAAAAAGAACTATTGAGACGTGAGGTGACGGTCAACTCTAACGAAACATAGCAAAGACAAACACAGAACGTCCACAATAACGTACTTAACACTATAACGATTTACACAACACACATATATATGTATATTTTTTGTTGTACAAATATTGTTAATACCTTTATTTATTATAGTAATCCCTTCCATCTCACAATAACTTTGTTTTAAATGTTTTTTGAACTTTTTTAGTGAGAGCTCTTGCAAGTTGCTCACGCTGCAATACCAAAATAATTTTATGCTGTCTCTTTTGACGCTATTCTTAAAGAGGACAGTTAGAATAAAACAAAAACAAGTATACAGTTTAATAGCTAGACCAATTATGAAAAAGTGTTGATGCTTTTAAAGTCAAAACTTTAACTTTGACATTTTTATTTTTGGCTTATGGGAGGAACCACTGTGCCCTGTAGCTTTGTACTTGGGCTAACTGGTGAAACATTTGCGTTTATATAAATCTAAGTAATGCACATTTACACTCAGGAAGGAGTGATTTAACTCAACAACATTACATTACACAATGACTTTAATTTGCAAACATTTGTGGAAAAAATTAATGGGCTAACTAGTCGGTACAATGACCGCCTTAACAATCATGTCTTTCCTTTGGCTTAAAAATTAGGGTCAAACATAACGGAAAAAAATTTTCAATTGTTTCAAATCACCCCCCATGATTCATCGACGTTCAGCCCACTAACGGGACTGCATTTTCAAAACTATATATTCAAATTTCTAAATTTTTAATATGTACTGTTTATTGCGTTTCACTTACAATTTAAATGCTGCATAAACTTAGTTTTTTATATCTGGTTTGCTTTAAATTCTCGGTGTTCTGTTACGACTTTCTACCCCCATGACAGTTTCCCTATTTTTTAATGAAATGGGATTATGATAGAAGCGTACCATCTTCTAACTCAATTAATTCTAATAATAAGTAAATTCAAAATTTATTGGATATTTTTTTTATTTGCCCTGTAACTATAAGCAGTTTAACCCTTCGCACTCCATCCTTATAAGCAATAGTAGGAACCAGTAACTCCAGAGCTATATTATTAAAAAAGTAAATGCATTGATGTTAGGATGTTCCTCAAAAAATTTGTCCTCGTTTTTCAATAAACGTAATTGAGAAATCTTTGCATTCGTAGTAGGATCATGTCTTGAAAACCAATAAATCTTTGGAAAATTTGCTTAAAATTGTCCATAGATTCGTTTTTAGGGTTCAGATATTTGGTCCAAAAATGTATCCAAACAGAATAAGTGCATTTCGCATAATCGACGTGAATATAGCTTTTGTAAAATTTAGAAATTGCATCTACGGTAACACAAAAAGTACGTGTTTTTAAATCAACAATCAAATGAAACCAAGGATCAATAAAAACTGATTTCGATGGAATTTTTATAAGTTATCATTTAGTCTCCGAGATCGACGCGTTCATTCAGAAGTACTTGTCTAGTATGACACGGCTTTTGTTGCTAATAAAAATTGTATATACTTTATGGGGTCGGTAATGCACCCTTCTTACACATACATATTTACACAAAGCCATTATACTCCCCTTACCCATTTTTAATGGGTTCAGGGTATTAAAAATTTCGTACACACAATTTGACCTCCATTTTCCTTTCATAGGGAAGGGGTGAGATTTAAAAACAAATTTTAAGTTTAACAAATATCTGCCAGTGACGCGTCATGCCAATTGTCTTTACAGGGAGACACAGAAAAGTTGGTACACAGTTTTTAAATTTAAATTCCAAATCCTTCCAATTGCTTGCTGTTAATCACTTTCATCCTTAAAGTAATATTATTAAATACAAATTATAAGATATTGCTGAAAACGTATTATAATACTAAGGTAGAGAATGACGCACTTGTGTACTTGATACGCTGGCTGAAAAAATACAAAATACATACAAAAACACAAGGCTCTGTAATTGAACCAAAACTAGAAAGATATATTTTTAAATGTCATATATTGTATTTACTTTTTAATATAAATTAATTGTAAGCCAATCACATTCACTAGAATTTTGATATTTCAGCGGTATTCAAAGCTTCTGTCATGAGTCGCCCAAAGTCAGCATGGACCATTGTAAAGAGCTTAACAGCACGCTCTTGCAAAAATTTACTAGCATTTGATAAATGCTCCGATATGTTACGCACAAGACGCTTCCTTCCACAATTGTCTAGAGTGTAGGTCCAGAAATTGGTGACCTGATTAAAGTTATCCTCAGTATCGCCGCTCATATAGCGATAAACATCGCCCGAAATGGGACAACAGGTCTGCAGAGCGAGAGCTCTGGAGCTTTCCTTGGGACCACAAAATGAGTTCGGAAAGTAGTTCGGTGAACCGTTCTGATTATCATTTACTGTCATCGCACCATCACGCTGAAAGTTCTTAACATTCACACGATATGGACAATTCACAGGAATTTGCATGTAGTTGGTGCCGAGGCGATAGCGCTGGGAGTCACCATAGGCGAAAAGGCGACCTTGGAGCATCTTATCTGGGGAAGGCTCAATGCCAGGTACCATATGTGCAGGACTAAAAGCCAGCTGTTCGACTTCTGTAAAGTAATTGGTGGGATTGCGATCTAAAACCAATTTGCCGACAGGTAAGAGTGGATAATCTTTTTGCGGCCACACTTTTGTAACATCAAAAGGATTAAATTTGCATTTTTTGGTCTCATCGTTAAGCATAACCTGGATAAAGAGACTCCAACTTGGATAGTTGCCTTTCTTGATGGCATTATAAAGGTCACGTATTGCATAATCTGGGTCATGCGATGCCAGCTCACAGCAGCGGCGCGCATCCAAGTTTTTAATACCCTGATCCGTTTTCATGTGAAACTTGACATAGAACGTTTCCCCGCTGGGGTTTACCATGCGATATGTGTGCCCGCCATAACCATGCATATGACGATGGCCATCCGGCGTGCCGCGGTCACTGAAATACATGAGCAGTGCGTGCAGCGTCTCTGGGCGTAGAGACATAAAGTCCCAAAACATGTCTGGATCACGGAGGTGCGTTTGGGGATTGCGCTTCTGGGCATGTATTAAACTAGGAAAAAGCGAAGGATCACGCACGTAAAACACTGGCATGTTGGAACCCACCAAATCCCAAATGCCCTCTTCCGTATAGAATTTTACAGCAAAGCCACGGTGCTCCCGCACCGTATCTGCTGAGCCACTCTCACCGCAGGCCACCGAAAAGCGCATGGCAATCGCTGTTCTTTTTTTTAGTCGCCCAAAAACGGATGCCGCACTGAATTTGGTAATGTCGTGAGTGCATTCAAAGTAACCAAAAGCACCTGCACCTTTTGCATAGACCACACGCTCGGGTATGCGCTCCGAATCAAAATGAGCAATTTCGTCTAGGTATATAAAGTCCTGCAGAAGAGCCGGACCTCGCGGTCCTACTGTTTGTATGGCATCTTTAACACCAACTGGTATTCCACCCGAGCTAGTGCATTCTTTTTTCGACTCGGAATCGTTATTTTTAAAATCGATAAGCTGATTTGAGGCCGGATCGCGTGAGCACATTTTCGAATTTCGTTTGAGCGAATAGCGTATTACTTGTAAAGAAAACAAAGTTGTAAGCCTAGCAATTTTGTTTTTGAATATGTCTGAATGAGTCTTTAAGCCTAACTGAATGGAGATTTGGGTATAAGGTCTTAAATTTGATTTAAAACACAAAGTTGCAATATTTTCTATTTTAAGTCAAGACTAGTTGTTTCTAGCACGAAAGGTGAAATTATACTGAAAAAACACAGAAACTCGCTTTTGCAGGCTTTACTACTTGGACAGCATAACAGAGCGATCCTGAACACGATGGAATGAACGATAATTGTTTATCGCGGTAATTGTTTACCGCGCACACATTTGAATGTGCTGCATATGCATACATGTAAACACACATGCAAATACAGCACACAGAAATAAATATATGTATGTATATCAAAAATGTCGACATGCCTACAAATGCAAACAAATTTAACCTGATCTTGCTTGTCACTGGCCCGCTTCATCTGCACATGCTACCCGCTATCGCGCTCGCTCACACTTATTGCTTACTGTTTTTGTTATTCTCCATACCATACGAAAAAACCGCATGCAAAGGCAAAGCAAAGCAAATCAAAACCACTAACCAGTGCGACTGCCTGAGACGAAAAAGCTTTGAAAGCTCTTGGCAATTGCTACCTCTTTAGATTCTATGCTGTTTGATCATAACAATACTTCTCCCTCTTGAGTTAAAAGTAGCAAGTTAAAATTTAATTTTAGAAACATTTAACATAAATATTAGAATACCAAGCGAATGTAAAATTAATTTTGAATAGTTGATTACTCTTCCCGTGTCCGATAGCTTTATATTTTCGATAATACATTTGCGCTGATGGGTTAAAAAGGATTTAAACCGAAAAGATTTCGTATGTTCAAATTAACTTAATTCTATCGGCGGGTACTGAAATGTTCTCCAGACGTTTGGACACACAAACGTATACAATGTATAGTACAAATCTACGAAACTTGCCGGGCTCGATACGTTATATTTTGTACTTGATTGAAAAACAAGTGGAAACTTTGCACTCGGACCAGAAGCGTACAGTGCCTTGGCGGGGCCCAGTACACAATTTTTTTGGGGACCCTTAGGAAGGGTGAAGATTTCTCACAAAAGAAAGTAAAATGTTTGCATAAAATGAAAAGAAATATTTATTCATCACAATTATCAAGAATAAAAAGCATGCTGTTATTACCTTCGGAAACGTGGATGCATTTTATCAGCAATAATTCAATGAATTCCCTAATGGAATGAATTTCAGATTTTAAGCATGTTTTTGGAGCCTTTAATTGGTCATAAAGATTAACTTAGATTATTAGATGTCTTTACTTTCTTTAGGCGACAGTTTTCCTGAAGCGTTTAATCTCTTCGTTTGAAGAAGACAGGAGTTTCTCCGGTTGTAATATTCCGAATATACCACTCAGGTTGCAACGGCTCTAAAATCTTTGTTTAGTTTTTGAAATTAATACATAGCATATATCTAAACAGCAATTATAGAAGTTGACTTTGAAATAGGATTTCGGGTAAAAAATTCTCTCATCTTGTGATAACTCATCAAAAAAGGCTTCGTTATCTTTCGCATTTTATTTATAAATAAGTATAGTTTAAAACGAATGGAAACGTTGCAGTCGGATGCAACCGACTGCGATAAACTCGATACCAGTATTAAAACCGGTAAAAAAAGGCCTGATTGCCTCAAATTGGTGACACTAGTTCAAAATTTATAAAAAGTTGGTACTAGCTCCCCTGTGGGCGGTAAGGAGGGCTTGGCTCCAAAAATTTGAACCAGATCTTTGGGGGTCATTTCTAGCAATCTTCCTACCAAATTTGGACACAGTAGCTCAAACACCGTTTTTAACGAAGCGTTGGGGCGGCTGGGGTTGGCTAGGGCGGTATGGGTGGGCGTGGCATCCAAATGATGGTGCAGTTGGAGATCGTCATCACCTATCTTGGTGCAAAATTTGGTGGCTCTAGCTCAAACACTGAGGAAGATATAGGAGTTTCTGATTTAAAACTTCGGAGGGCTGGGGGCGGAATGGGAATACTGGAATGCCAGTAGCTATCTTCCTACCAAATTTGCTAACTCTTACTGTAAGGGTGTGCGGAATAAGTGGATTTATCGATTTTGAGTTATCGAATTTATCGATTTGCCAGCCTCCCAGTTATCATAGAACTCCAATCTTGACACTTTATCTGTCCCGGCCATAGATAAAGACATTTGCAAAGTTTCAAGTCTCTAGCTTGAAGGGTGTGAAAAAAATGGCGCACATACGGACGGACAGACGGACCGACAGACGGACCGACAGACAGACACCATTTCGGACATTGCACAAACCCAATACACTCTTTACCTTCGGTATACATAAAGGAGAAGCCGTTTTTCAAAGGGACAACGCCGAGACTAAACTGGTGGACCTATTGTAATGAAATTTTGCAGGTATATAGATTTGATAGCACAGATTCTGGATAAAAATGAATTTTTTAAAATTCCGCCTCTAGCCATAGAAGAATCGCGTGGCAAGCTTTTGAAGCGCTATATCTAAGCCAGATTTGAACAAAGATCCAAAACATTTAAATTGTTTTTAGATTTTAGCTTTTAAAATATTTCCTCATTTCAATTTTTTGAGTAAGAGTTTTCAAAACCAAAATATTTGCCAATTTCCAAAAACAGATTTCTTTGCATTTGCTGTCAAAACAATTTTGATTTCAAATGACAAAAGTGATTTGTGATTTACGTGTGACATTTTAAATTGTAAAGTCTTCTGCATAAAGAAATAAACTGAAATTTTGTTTTGCTATTGAAGCTTATACATTCCGTGGTTAGACTACGTTTCACACAGACCTTTTGCACGGTCACTTTGATGTATATGTTCCTAATGAAAGCAATGTAAGAGATGTAGAAATAATTGTGTCACATATATCAGGAGCAGAAAAGCATCTGTATCGAGTAACTAATGAAACGAGAAAAAAAAACGAAAGAAGAGTGCAAAGACTTCTGAAACAACTGTCCATTAAAAAATGGAAATGTAAGGCTATATCAGGACTCAACTACGTCAATACAATTGAGTATGAGCAAGAAAAGAGTATAAATATTGGTGGAATGGTTCATATTTGCACTTATAAACACGAGCTGACGAGTATATGGTCACATGTAATAATGCTTTCTCTTAATAAAATGTGAGAGTACATGTTAGGAAAGATTCATCAGAGCAAGAGTTTGCAAACACTTTGCTCAAAATTGGCAATGGTGATTTTAAATCAATGGATGATGAAATAATTATTCCTGAAGGCTTAAGAACTGTAGTTAACTCTCTGGATCAACTAATATCTCATGTTTATCCAGGAATTTCTCTCAACAGAGACAAATCGATTGATTCATTATGAGAACGTGCCATTTTAACGCTCAAAAATGAAAAGGATGCTAAAATAAATTAACTTCTTTTTAAATCATACCCGCGCGCGTAGCGAACGAGGGGATTGGCGAGCGAAGCGAGTAGGGGGAAACCCCCTAGTCCAGTATAAAAAACTAAGTTTGGCTAAAACATTAAAATCATCACTTTGCCAGGGAATTTCCTTTACTGGGAATTGTACCCGGGCCTCCCGGCTGAGCCGGGTATCCTAACAACTAGACTATATGGGAATGTTGTTCTAAGGTCCTTTCAAACCTTATACAAAGCATTTAAAATGTTTACATACATATAAGTGACGATGATAAAAAGGTATTAAAAAAAGTTTCTTAGCCTCCATTTTTTTGATAAATTGATTGGACCCTTTTAGCAAACCACTGAATGAATTTTGATTTCTTAATTCACACAGTCTGTTCGAAGAATACTTAATAAAGTACTAGTTTTCTGTTAGTCATTATATTCATGCTGTAGAGCTTTAGACAAGCACTAAGAAATCATAACTCTCGTTTGGGATTTTTTGTTAATTTTTGCTTACTAACGAAACCAAATTTTGTGACTAAAGCCCAAATAAAAGATACACGCGTTCTCGTTTTTAAAGAGGCGGTGGGGTGTGGGCATAGTTTAGGACGTGGAAATTTTAGAAATTTTGTGGGATGACACCTGCTAAAAAACTGTGAGATATTCGTTTTTTTCATTGTCTGACATGGTGTCTGTTCGTCTGTATGAGCTACACTTTTTTCAGCGTCGATGTTGCTGGACACTTAAGACTTTGCAAATATCTTTGAATATGTCAGATAAAGTGTCTAGATTGGGGTAGGGGCTTCAACGGTTTCTCCATTACCACGATTTGAGAGCGTATTTTTTTTTGTAGAACTCGACGGAATGCGACTAAAAAAGATGGGTGTCTGTAAAGTTTGTTTACGGACGATAGTCTTACGTGACAACGTCATAAGCGAACATTTATATGTGCCAACCGTACGCACTCGCTGTTAAATCGCAATTGCAACTCAGTGGCGAACCATGTATATGCACAAACGCAAAGAAGAATGACAAAACATAATGGCTCTTACACAGTCCCGTTATATCCTATCTCTATTCCACCTTGACATCTGTTATTCATGTTATTGTATGGAATGTGACTTTTGCCTACACATTTATTTTTCGAAATCATATGTATTTGTAACGCAGCTCAAATTGTTTACAAATATGAAAATATTTTGATTTTGCTTGGCTTGGCTTGATAAATATTTATGTTGGCTCAAAAACAACACAATCATCTATTTGAAATTGTTCTGCAAGCCCGGTTGACAACAATTTTTTATAAAAATATGTAATCAACAAACTATTAAACATTTAAATTCAATTGAATGCATACACACAATGTCTATTCGCATGATTTCTTAAGTTCAGGGTATCGTCTAGTCGATAATCTAGTTGAAAAAAAATTAAAAAAATATATATTTAAAAAAAAAAATATTCAAGAAATTGCCTTGCGGTGTTTAACTCGGGTCATAAAAAATCAAATGTGCAATTACGGAGCGTCTACGCAGCAGCGCCACAACTATGTTTACATTATGTATGTGTTAATGCTTAGTTGTATTGCAGGTTACGTTTTGATGGTAATAATGATGGTAACCATAATGATGGTAACCATAATGATTGTAACGATAATGATTGTAACGATGATGAAGACTTTTTTGAACATGCAGCCTGTGTTCATCAATTTATAAGACGTTATCACGTCAATAAAATAATTATGAAACAAGTGGAAACGTTGCAGTCGGGCGCAACCGACTGCGATATACTCGATTGCAAAGGGGTACGGATGCGGCAGGGGTGTACGCTGCATCAAAGATTGTCTGATACAGATGGGGATGCCACCAGCTATCTTCCTGCTAAATTTGGTGACTCTAGCTCAAAGTTTGTTAAGGGTAAGGGAAGGGAGCTGGGGCCGTTTTTGGTGGGCGTGGATCCATATTTTTGATGCAGATCTTTGTGGAATGCCAATTGCAATCTTCCTACCAAATTTGGTGACTCTAGCTCAAAGTTGGGGAAGGGGGGCTTGGGTAGGCGTGGCTCTAAGATATCTTTGGGGGTCACTACCAGTTATCTTCCTACCAAATTTGGAGACTGTAGCTCAAACACCATGAAAGATACACTCATTCCCGCTTTTAACGAAAAGTTGGGGCGGCTGAGGTGGGCAAGGGCGGTATGGGTGGGTGCGGCATCCAAATTTTGATGCAGTTTTTTTAGGATTGTCATCACCTATCTTGGCGCAAAATTTAGTGGCTGTAGCTCAAAAACTGTGGTAGATATAGGCGTTTCTGATTTCAAACTGCGGGGGGGCCGGGGGTGGAATGGGTGGGCGTGGCCCCAAAATTTTTGATGCAATTTTTTCGGGGATGCCAGTAGCTATCTTCCTACAAAATTTGGTAGCTCTAACTGTAAGGGTGTGCGGAAACGGTGGATTTATCGATTTTGAGTTATCGAATTTATCGATTTGCCAGCCTCCTAGTTATCGTATAACCTCAATCTTGACACTTTATCTGTCCCGGCCATAGATAAAGACATTTGCAAAGTTTCAAGTCTCTAGCATGAAGGGTGTGGAAAAAAGTTGCGTTCATACCCAACCCAATATAATCTTTACCTTCGGTATCGAGTATAAAAATACCGCAAATTATTGATGCCAAGCTCCTAACGCGATTTGGCCTGACTGCAACGTTATACCGATTGAGTTCAAGCTAGAAAACTTCTCAGGATATAAAATAAATAACATTCTCATAAGCATTTCGTCAAATAAATTGAATAAAAAACAAAACGTCAATCTTAAAAAAAAATTACACGATCAGCCACGATTTGAATTGAATAAGAACTAGAATTATACTTGAAAATATTCAAAAGCATTCATAGGTTGTGAATCTTTTGACAAAATCACAAATATATCACCAAATCCGTGAGCGAAGTACTATATTCATAAGAATATGACATTTTAATTTGAAAACGCATCTTCAACTTTTAGAAACAAATAATAAGGAAACAGATCCAAACTTTTATTTTCGAAGCCTTATTATTCAGCTTTAAGCTTTACACACACAGAGCATCTTTTGTTTTAAAAAAAAGATCTGCAGCTTCGAATACATTTTATTAAGTAAGTGCAGTCATAATTTTTTGGATAACTAAACACGACCCAGACAAAATGTTTGTCGAAGTTCTCCACATGCGTGAATTTAAAATAGTCCAGTTATGATTTTACTGATACATAATTCATGTATGCAAAAAACAAATTCTTTTTATATATATTCTATACACACTCCGATCTGGCTAATCCGACAATTTTTTTGCACAAGCTTGTCGGATTGACCAGTTTTCCGGATTATAGAGGCGAAATTCATAACCTCTACAGTCCGACCATTTGAAAAAAAAACCACCTGTAATCCGACAAAAATTAGAAGAAAAACAAACGTCAATACACATGTGTGTGTAATTTTAACGACACATTGTTTATTGGCGACAACTGGGCGCGTTAAAGAGAACAGACATAGAATGAGAAAATTAATGAATAAAAAAACGGTGAAAAATTTCGGACTATAGAGCGGTTGCCGGACCAGCCAGAAGTCGGAAAAAATGGTCGGATTGTACAGCAGTTGCCGGATTAGCCAAAAATTGAAAAAAGTGTCGGATTGTAGAGGTGCCAGATAAAAGCGTTGCCGGATTAGCCAGATCGGAGTGTATAGATATATTTATGTGTATATTTGTTACTTTTTTGAATAAAAATATATATATTTTTTCATTTTCTTAAGTAATACAATACTTTATAAAACATGTGAGCTACAGTAGCGGTCTTTGAAATAAGGACAGGCAATAGGAACAAATAACTGTCTCTAGTACTATCGAAAAACATTTGCTAAAATTAATCAAAAACTTAAAGCTAATAAAAAAAACTTTCTCAGCACTTTGTCGGGCTTCTTCGAGCCTTACCGGGCCCTTTTGCTAAGGCCCGGGCCTGCACGGAACTTAATTTTGAGGACCGGGCCCAAGGGTCACAAAAAAAAGACCGGTCCGCGCCCACCATTACTAGCGATATCCAAAACTGCACATTCCTATCAAATGTGAGACGGCAGAGTATTAAAAGTTTGTGGACGAAACCGCGTCGTAGTGCTGCTTGCGGTAGGTTCCATTTACGGTTAATTTTTGTCTTCTAATTTTTTCTCTTTGTTTTCGTACTGTTGTTTTTAAATCTATAATAACTTTTTCTGCATGCCATAGGGGTGCAATTTACACACATATTTAAAGATTTTAAAGTTAAAATGTATGTACAATGTACATATGTACATGAGTTGCGTTTTTGCTGGGATTTGAACAGGTTTTGCCTTTAATTGTCCTACTGTGCAATTAATTTTAAGTTCGCAAATACACACGCATAACGCTCTCAGTTGAACTAGGGGCATTGCATGCTAAGCGATCTGATTGCACGCGACCCACGTGTTCATGCTTGAATGGCAGTCAACACACTAGGTAAAGCCTTATATCTTAAGCAACTAAAATATTAACCAAATAGAAAACACAGCATGCGCGGTGTGATTTGTTCAAACATATATACATTTATGTACATACATATGACTATTAACAAGTAAAAGGGCTCTAGTCGAGATAGATCGACTTAGAGATACCCTGAACCCTAGACATTAAGCGTAAAGTCATTGTTTACATGCATGTGTGTGTGCACAAGTGATGCCAATATTTTTTTGAAAAAACAAGTACAAAATGTCCGTTAAATACGGAAAAACAGGCTGCAAATCGAAAAAAAGGACAGAAAACCGGAAAAAAATTGTTCTGTGCAATTTTAAGCTTTTAGCATCAAAGTGAACCTTGCACAATTCCGTGAGGTGATAATAAACATAAACATAGCTAATACAGCTTCCTGGTGACAAGATTGGGGACAATCCGCCGGCTTAAAACAAATTATGCTTTTTTGTGCGAGGCACGATGCGTTTTGCATATGTTTCTATATATACATATGTTTCATATGATCTATTTTGCTATTAAGACTGCATTTGCAGTATGCCTTATTGGTGTCCGCTTCATCGCGGCTTATCCAATCTATAAAATCTGGCTGCTGTAGCCAGCAATCACGAAATTTTTGTTTGTACGAATCTTTCGGCATTATTTCACTTCATTTTTCACTTTTGTTGTACATTAGATTACAAATGATATCGAAAATACATACAAAGTATGTAAAAAAGGATGCCACACTGTTTTAAAAAGATCGCTGTTTTTAATAGTTTGGATGCCACACTGTTGTTAAAGAAAACTTATTGAAATAAATGAATCAAAGAAAATAACAAAAAAGGCAGATTTCCGGATAGGGGATGTTTGATATTTTTTCCGGACAAAGCACTTAAAAACAGGACAGATCTGTCCGGAAAAAGGCCAAATCGGCATCACTGGTGTGTACACGTATACAAAGAGTGCACTGCGTGCAATACTGAATGCTTGATGTAATTTCACTTTCGATATCCGGCGTTTTTCAACCGATTATGATAAAATTTGTACAGATGATCATAATTTGTATTTAATACTGAGAAAAATATAATTAAATAAAGATACAGAGATCGAAACGAAAATTTATCAAGTACAATATTTGGTTTTTATTATTTACATGTTTTATTTTGGAAACCTAAAAAGCTATCGAGAATTTGAAACAAACTTTTAGTGCGCGGGTAAACGAGAACTTAAATCCCAAATCTCTAGCTCTTATAGAGTGAGTTCGACGTGGTCAACCAGACAGACGGACATGAACAAATCGACTCGGCTTTTGATGCTGATCAAGAATATATACTCTATAACGGGTCGGAGATGCATTTTCTGTCTGTTACATACATTCGGACAAAACCATTATTCCCTGTTTCCTATTTTATGGGTTCAGAGTATAAATGCGAGTGCGTACATATGTATGTACTTACATATGTACAAATGTCTGTTATATGTTATGTGGAAACTTACTTACTTATGGCTTGTGATGCACTTACTTTTGTTTTTACTGGCGCTTTTGCTTCTTATCAGGTGCACTTTTTCTGTTGACATTAGTTGACCGCATGAATGAAAACGGAGCACACCAAACGATATGAGAAAAAAGGCTCACACTTAATCATTTATAAAATAAATTGATATTTTTACATTGATTTTTTATAGTAAAAAAATTAATGCCATTACTCTCCGAATATTAATATTTTTGTTTAATGCTGCACTTTGTAAAATTGATCTACGATCACACAACTGCTAATGTTTCGCTTTAAATGTTTTTATGTTTCTGTATTTTTTGTTGCTGCGCACCAATTAAAGTCGTAATGGCAAACACTTGCACAATAAAGTGATTTTTTTAGTTGCGGCTGCCGCTGCATATTCATTTATATCAATCAAACGGCTTATATGTTTTGTTATTGTTAAAGTCTTTGTACGTTCTCAGAGAGCGACTAGAACTCAACTACGGCTTCTGTCTGTAAGCGACAAAATAGCAACAAGTTCACACCACTGAAATATAGAGAGCCGCGGCTTGCGGTTATCACTCGCATGGTCGGACGCTCTGTTCTTATGCTCACCAACACAGCTGCGGCAGCAACGCCGCTGTAGTTGTTACGTATTTGTTTTTGCAAAACCTGAACATTTATATACGTAAATGTATGTATTTTGTGTTTCGCCAAACCATTAAAAAAGTGCTCTTAATTCCTTTCATGTGGTTCTGTGTTTAATTCACTGCAGCTTATTTGAGCATTGATCCAAAGCTAAAAAGTTGATTGAACTTAATGTACACACTTCAACAAGTGAACTAGCTTAGCCAAACGGGAGAAACTACAGATCGAACCACATGCGATTACGGGCCGTAGGGACTAAAATCAAAGTGGCAGCAATAAGTGACATAGTGTCGGACAAGAAAATTCTTAGAATTCAGCAACTTGGCAGGCAATAAATCGGTTTATCTAATTGACAAGTAAAAAAAGATCAGCAAAGCATATATTTAACAATATTTTTAAAGAGCGTACAAGTATGTGGCTCTTTCTCTCTAGTGCTGGGAATAACATCGATCTAACATCGATATATCGATACTTCCATAAATATCGAAAGCATCGATGTTGCAAACTTCGATATTCGATATATCGCCATCGTTGGACAATTTTTCCCCATCACTTGAAAAAAATACGCGGGATAAAAGGCTGAGAAGGTAAATTTGCAAATTTGAACAATAAAATTAAAATACTCATGTTATACGCTTTTTAATTTAGGATTTTGGTGTTGGCAGTGCTGAAAATGGACAAGTTTCTTAAGGGCAAGGACACTGGCAAAGGTAAATATTATTTAACATCTTTTTGTTGCCTTGTGAGGCTGTACCTTTTGCATATTCATCAAATGTGATAAACACGTTTTCGTGTATAGATGGCAACATTACGAAGCAAACCATTGAAGAGGATGAAACACCACGTAAAAGAACAAAATATGGGATGTCTGCGGTGTGGGATTATTTCAAAAAAGCCTGCGGATGGCAAGTGCGCTGTGTGTTTAAAATGTGACAAAACATACCAAACCAGTGTTAACACTACAAACCTAACCAAGCATTTAGAGAGAATGCATCCAAGCTTAAGCACTTCTGAGGTTGTGGAACCGAAGGCTGCTGGCTCTTTATTACCCTTTTTGGAAAGGAAATATGACGCATCATCAGCAAAAAAACAGGCACTGGACCGTGCTTTGACTTACTTTATAACAACCGATCTTCGGCCATACTCTGTGGTGGAGAACAAGGGCTTTCGGCATTTGGTAAGCACTTTTGATCCACGCTACCAGCTGCCATCGCGAAAAACACTGCGCGATGTATCTTTGCCAAATATGTTCATAGATATGAAGCAGAAACTACGCAGAATACTTGACCAGATAGATTACGTCGCAATAACTACTGATGGCTGGACTTCAAGAGCAAATGAAAGTCATTTGACGGTCACTTGCCATTTTATAGATAATGATTTTGATATGCGGACAGCAGTTCTGTCAACTGCGAAATTAAAGGATAAAACCAACCATTCCGCAGAAAACATTGCAAGTTCTTTGCGCGGCGTATTTGATGAATGGGGACTAACCCAGAAAATTACAGCCATCGTTACGGACAACGCATCCAACATAAAGAGCGGTTGCCAACTGCTATCAAAAAGGAATGTTCCATGCGTTGCGCATACAATTAATTTGGTTGTTCAGAACTGTCTGGCAAACGACAGCTTAAAGACTATAATGGGAAAGTGTAAAAAAATGTTGAGTTTTTTTTAAGAGTAGTACCATTGCGTACGCTAAGTTCAGAAAAGAACAAAATACAGAGAGCCCATTGAGTTTAAAACAAGAATGTCCAACGCGATGGAATAGTACGTTTCACATGGTGCAACGTTTTCTGCAAACCAAGGATGCCATTTCTAAGGTGTTGCTCAACACTCCGAAAGGATTAATGCCATTATCCGCGGAAGAAATTGCCATTCTTGAAGACCTAGAAAAGGTTCTGTCGCCGTTTGAGCACGCAAATATTAGCACGTCATCGAGCAACTTGGTGACCGTATCAATGGTCATTCCCATTTGCTGTGGACTTCTTCAAAATTTGGATATCATCAAGGCCAACCTGGCTACAGAGGAGGGAAAGCTGGCGTATACAATTCTAGTAAATGGAACAAAAGAAAGACTGTTAAAGTACGAGACACGTTCCAACACAAGAATCGCCACGCTCCTGGATCCCCGATTTAAAAAGGATGGATTTCTATCTCCGTTTAATGTAACACAAGCTGAAAAGTTCCTAGAGGACGAACTATCTGCCATTAATGCCATGTCCGGACCACGTCCTTCTTCCTCCAGCCAGCCAGCACCATTATCAGAACTTCCAAAACAACAGCCACTTTTTAATTTTCAGCAAGAGAAAAAATCTCAAAAAATACGAAACAATCGAGTTGACTCAATTTTGGGATTGAGTCAGTACTACAGCATGGAAAATTTAGAAGAAAGCATGTGTCCATTGAATTACTGGAAGGTAAAGCACAAAATACAAGTATTACAACGTTCTTTTACAATATACTTATTTCACAGATCTCAACTGATAATAATTTTAAGAATTGTGCCAAAAAATTCTTGTGCGTCCCTGCAACGTCCACTGAAAGTGAACGCATGTTCAGCAAAGCTGAATTTATTATACATGAGAGAAGGATCTGTTTGAAAGCGCAGCAAGTAGGTATGCTGCTTTTTATCAATAAGAACGAATGGATCTCAAAACCATAGTCACTTATATATACTAAACGTAAGATAAGTGTTAGGAGTACTGGCTGCTGAGGCCTTCGACTCGAATACAGTCATTTTAGTTAAAGTTGTTTAAGCATATTGAATATGTGATTTATGATTTTATAGTTAAAACTGAACTACGTTTTTTAGCAATAAGTGTAAATGATGAAATTTATGATATTTTTTTGTTCAATAATTAATTTACTTTTTAGCATAAGTGTAAAATATGAAATATATGATTTTTTGTTTCAAAATTAACTAATAGCCTATTTCACCTGCTCAGTTATTTATTTAACAGTGAGTTAACAGTAACTGAGGTTTAGTTTGTATGTATTCTCCCATAAGGAATTAACTGAAGCATAACTAAAAATTAAAAGAGAAACCAGTGCATTTGAAACTTTCATAAAACTCGCATGTTTCGAAAAAGTCACAAAACAGCTAATTGAACGTTGAAAAGGAGAGCGCAATTTTGAATTGTATTTTTAAAATAATTAATATACTTCTTTTTTAGATGTATTTATGAACAAAATACGTAATTTGAGAGCAAGGCATGGAGAACTTGTTTCAGGGTAATGCAGAGAAACTCCCAGGGCGGGAATGTGGGACGTGGATGGAAATTCTCCATGAAAAACGCATCACTATTTTGTGGCACATCCAGCTCCCAAAACTTTTAATGCCTTGGCTATTTACAACATAAATATAGAGATATTATACTGTTTTCAAATATGCTTGCAATCTAATTTTAACTTACAAATGATAGATAGATCAGATAGACGCTTCCATTTTCTGCTTTTGCAATGTTCGTGGCCAATGTTTTTATAAAATTACGTTGCTCCTTCATAACAAGCAAATCAGCTTGTAGAAATAGCATGTATGTCAATCAAACTGACAATAATGCACATACAATTTGCAATAATAAATTTCGCTACATGATTAATTCGTAATTTTAGCTATAACAAACCAAAACAAAACAAACCGAACAGCTGATTCATTAACTGAGGTTCAGTTACAGAGCAATGGAAACAACTTTCGTAACTGACTGTTAAATTTAACAGTAACTGAGCAATGGAAATAGGCTATAAGTTTTTTAATTTTTTGTGACCTCAAAAATATGAGTAAAAGTATCGATAGTATCGATGTCGGGACATTCAAAAGATCGAAACATCGATGTTGGCAAACATCGATCTTTTCCCAGCACTATATCTCTCATATTTTTTCGATATGTCAATTTTTACGTCACATACTACGACTCGTTGTGAGCGGCTGATCGCATAAGATCTGTCAGCTGTTCAACTGAAAGCGGACGGTTGCAAAAAAATATAATCGATTTCACAACGAGGTTAATGATTTCTTCTCCACTTCGGTGCTTTTTAAAAAAGTATCAATAAAATTCTGCAGTTTTAGTTCCCAACGTGCTGCTTATGCCTTAGCTTTTTGAGAACTGCTGTTTTTCTTACATACTACTGGTTGCTGCAAATAAATTAATATATTTGCAATAATCTACCAACAGTTTATTAAATTATTAAAAGTGCTATTTGTCTTCCGAAGGTGCGGTTCCGCCGAATAGGCAATAACTTCGACAGTGCACCTCGCAAAACTTTATATTTTGTTGTTGCATAAAAACGAAAATAGCTTAGTGCCAATGGATCTCAAATTTATTATTAACCTAATAAAATGTGAATTTGTTATTTGGAATGAGATCTGCTGGATTTAAGAGCTTGTTTTCTGACGTTTATGCTTACATCATGTTTGTATAGGGAAAATCATTTTTTGAAGTTATAATTTTTATGTCTCGTCTGAAACTTGAAGGTAGCCTTTTTGAAGTCCGTAAGAACTCAGTAAGTGCGACAAACGCAAAGAGATCTTTTGCACAATTTCAATAAGAAAGAGTGATGTTTTATTATATCGTGTACACATCTTGTAATAATTTAAATAAATAAGCCTATTGTTGAGATGCCAAGCTTTTTTTTGGCAACTTTACTTGTTCGAAATGATAACAACAACGCTCAATATGAATTAAACTTTATTGTTTATTAGCACACATAAAAAATATTTAACTTTTAATGTACAGTGCCTGTTGAGATGCCAAGCTTTTTTGGCAACTATAATTGTTTAAAATGATAACAACAACGAACTCAATATAAATTACACTTAATTGTTTATTCGCACACATGAAAATATGTAACTATTAATATAATTGGCTGTGGCTTGACCATGTGTCAGCTTCGCCCAAAGCAGAATCGCGCAACCGTATGTACAAAGAGATTAACAACGACTGATATAATAGCCAAAAGTGATAAGCATGCGCAGCCGAAGAGAACATGCATATAAAGAATGCAAGCTGCGCTGCCGACAAAGTTAGACTTTTACGTTAACATAATTTAAGAGAAGCAGATTAACAGTGGTGGCGCGTGTAGTTGTACAGCATTAATATTGATGTTTATGATGATCTGTCGGCTGCTCCCGACAGTGACTCTCAATTAAATAGGTTTGACAATATTTTTAGGTTTGCGATGTTATATCTCTATAACAAGCACTCCGACTTTCACCAAATAAATTTTCTTACATAATACAATCAATTATAAATGATATTGTAAAGTTTCACTGTTGTAAGTTTAGTATTTATATATCTTTTATTTTTTTTTTCAAAAACATAAAAAATCTTCGGATCATCTGAATAGGTTTGACAACTTTATCTTCACAATGTAACTGATTGCGTGATGTAAACGAGATACTTTTTTTTGTGTTCTAAAATTTTAGCCAATTTACGTCCGTTTTTACGTAAATGGGTCGCGGAAAACCTTTAACCGATGTTGAAAAGCGTCGCATAAAAAGCTATATTGAATGTGGCCTAAAACACGATGAAACAGCCAAAAAGATTGGTCGAATCCAAAACGTTGTAAGCAATTTTCTTCGTAATGAAGCAGACTACGGAAAAAACAGGAAATAATGCACGTAAGGAAGCATGGTATTCATCCTCGAAGTAAAAAGCTGAAGCTCACAGGTACCATAATACGATACTGCTCCCCACACCATTACGCCACCTGCACAGCTGTGATGACGACTTAAAAAGCAGTCCTTTCGCATATCGTGGAAATTGTAGTTGTATCCATCTGGCCTATCGAGGTTGAACTCTTTTTCGTCGGAGAAGACCACGGTTGTCCATTCTTTGTTTCACGTCTTATGCTCTCGGGCAAATCGAAGCCATGCTTCCTTACGTGCATCATTGAGAGGTGGTTTTTTCTATATTTTTAATCTCTTCAAGTGTTCTGCACTCCGAATAATTCGTTTTACCGTTGCCAAACTAGCATTTACGCCGTATTCTTTCCTAATTTTACCGGCAGAGAGGCGGGAATTTGAGGCAGTTCGAACGATAAGTCGTCTTTCTGATGCCGTTGTTGCATAGTTTCTTCCTCCTTTCATGTTTTTTCCGTAGTCTGCTTCATTACGAAGAAAATTGCTTACAACGTTTTGGATTCGACCAATCTTTTTGGCTGTTTCATCGTGTTTTAGGCCACATTCAATATAGCTTTTTATGCGACGCTTTTCAACATCGGTTAAAGGCTTTCCGCGCCCCCTTTACGTAAAAACGGACATAAATTGGCTAAAATTTTTGAACACAAAAAAAAGTATCTCGTTTACATCACACAATCAGTTATATTTGAAAAGATAAAGTTGTCAAACCTATTCAGATGATCCGAAGATTTTTTGTTATGTTTTTGAAAAAAAAAAACATAAAATATATAAATTTTAGACTTACAACAGTGAAACTTTACAATATCATTTATAATTGATTGTATTATGTAAGAAAATTTATTTGGTGAAAGTCTGCTCGTTACAGAGATATAACATCGCAAACGTAAAAATATTGTCAATCCTATTTAGTTGAGCGGCACTGTATATATGTAACTGGCTGTGGCTCGACCAAGTGTCAGCTTCGCCCGAAGTAGAGAATCGCGCAACCGTATGTACAAAGAGATTAACAACAACTAAATATAATAGCCAAAAGTAATAAGCATGCACATAAAGAATGCAAGCTGCGCTGCCGACAAACGTTAGACTGTTAACGTTCATATAATATAAGAGATGCAAGATTAACAGTGGTGGTGCGTGTAGTTGTACAGCATTAATATTGATGTTTATGATGAACTGACGGCTGCTCTAGACATACTGCCCCGTTGGAAGCCTGTCTAGACGATCATAGTTGACTTTCGTTAGGTCAGGCTCGATGATGGTTGATGGAGCACCACCAAGCAACAAAGCAGGCGTCAGTACGTCTAAATCTTCTGGATTTTCTGAAACTAAGAGCAGAGGACGAGAATTAACGATCGCCTAGATCTGGCAGACAAGAGTGCGCAGTTCATCATGGTTTAGGCAAGAATTTCCAATCGAATGATAAAGATGGTGCTTTTCTGTCTTCACGGCAGCCTCCCACAATCCACCAAAGTGTGGGGAACGTGTCGGGATGAACTTCCACTCGATGCTATCTGCTAGGCACCATCTGCGAACAGTTTCCATATGTTGATCACTTAACATCAGCTGCTTTAGTTCCTCGAGCTGATTTCTTGCACCGACGAAATTGGTTGCATTGTCCGACCAGATTTGGCTGGGCTTCCCACGCAGCGAGATAAAGCGCTTGAGTGCGCTGAGAAATGTTGCAGTAGTCAAGTCCTTCACAAGCTCCATATGTATAACCTTGCTTGTGAAACATATGAAGACGCTGATGTAGGCCTTGACAGGCGGTCGATTACGCACTTCAGACTTGTAGAAGAATGGACCGCAATAATCAATCCCTGTAACAGCAAAGGGCCGAACTCCTTGTACACGTTCGCTTGGAATTTGAGCCATTATTGGCTCCAGGAATCAGCCTTGGAGACGGTTCTCAGCTCACCTAATGGCCAATACTCGAGCCGGATTTTAGCCAACAATGTACGGGATCCAGTGTGCAGATTCTTCTTGTGAGCGTAGTCGATCAGCGCGTGAGTGATGGGGTGACGTCGAGGTAGGATTATCGGATGCTTTGCATCGAACGGTAGCGATGAATTCTTGAGCCGGCCACCAACACGCACGAGTCCAAATTCGTCAATAAAGGGCAACAATGACGCAATGGAACTGGACTTCTTGACGACTCCTTTTGCACGCAGATCCTTTATATCCTCCCATAGATTTCCTAGTTGCACAATTCTAACCAGGAGACGAGTTCCATTGTGTATATCTGAAACGGTGAGATCGGCATGCCGTATGCGTTTAATAAATTTGTAAACGTAAGCAAAAATACGTTGCAAAGACTTGAAACAATTGGCATATTTGCAAGTCTGCGTTATGTCAGTGTGCGAAGATAGCACAAGCAATGCTGTCTTTCGCACTTCAAGGCTCGACTTCTCTGGCATACTGGATGTGGGCCAATTAGCAGCGTTCTCTCGTAAGTAGGGTGGACCATGGAACCATAACTCAGAATCGACCAAGACTTCAGGAGAAGCACCTCTCGAAATAATGTTCGCAGGATTTAACGCTGTAGGAACATGTAGCCACTTCATGCTCTTGTATAGCTGCCGCACGGTTAGCTACAAATACATTGAAGCGGAAAGGCTCATCGCTGATCCAGGCCAGCGCTACAGATGAGTCACACCAGCAGAACTGTGCAGTGAAAATTCCCAAATCCATTATTTCGCGCATTAGTTTGGCCAGTAGCACAGCTCCACACAATTCAAGCTTAGGTACTGAAAGCGTTTTCAGTGGTGCAACTCGAGACTTTGCGCAGAGAAGGTGAGTGCATGGGTGCATGGCCTTTAGATACCACATACACGCAGGCTCCGTAGGCATCCAGGCTAGCATCGCAGAAACCGTGTATTTCAACATCGCCTCCTGAGCCGAGTAGAAATCTGGGAAAAGAGAGTCGACGAACGTTGTGGAAATCGCTGCATAAGTCAGTCCTCGTTGTATTCCTTGCCACCGGAAGGCTTTCATCCCAATCCAGCTTGTCCTTGCAAAGTTGTTGAAGAAATATCTTTGCCTTTATAATAACAGGCCCAACAAGCCCAAGGGGATCGTAGAAACGTGCAACTGTTGAGAGCACAGAGCGCCTGCATGGTTTTTGCGATGGTTGTAGCGGCATCAAGGAGAAGAGAAGACAGTTTTTTGCTGGGTCCCAAGCAAGACCAAGAGTTTTGGTAACAGCGCTACCATCATCAAACTTTACGAATTTCTCCTTATCGTCTTCCGCTACGTCATTGAGGACCTCAGGATGACTGGAACACCACTTCCTGAGCTTAAAGTTGCCTCGAGATAGTATGCCAGCTGTTTGATACATTTTTTCAATAGCCTGTGCTACTGAATCTCCTCCAGAGATGAAGTCATCAACATAAAAGTCACGCAGGAGTGCATCAGCGCCAATGGGAAATGCGTCTTTCTCATCATGTGCTAGTTGATGCATCGCACGCACAGATAGGAAAGAAGCGGCCTTAGTTCCATACGTGACAGTGTCTAATTTGTAGACTTCCAGTTTCCTATCAGATGCATCACGCCAAATTATGCACTGATAGTAGTTATCGGGTGCGGAGAGTCGCACACACCGATACATCTTACTTATGTCGCCTGTCAAAGCAACCACATATTTACGAAACCGAATCAGGATATGAAGCAACTTGGGTTGAATGACAGGCCCGGCCATCATTAATTCATTGAGCTAGTATCCAGACGAAGTTGAAGCTGAGCCATCGAACACCACACGAAGTTTCGTAGTCGTGCTGCTCTCCTTTATGACGCAATGGTGAGGAAGGAAGTACTTGCATTGCGACATCAGTTCGGGATCAACACGAGACATGTGATTAACCCTCTAACTTGCAAAACTCTAATAGTGAAGCAAAAACATCCATATTTATTTTTTAGGGTGATTTTGTCCACCTAAACTCGAATTTTAAGTCAGATTTGTGATTGGTTGCGTCAGGTTGCGCACAGGTAAAAAATTAAAATGACCGCCTCAAGACGGTCATGCCGGTTAGAGTCAACATAAATATTGGTATATATTAAAATTTTTTTTTTTTTTTTTACTTTAAACTCTATATTTAGTTAAATTATTACATATTGTGATCTAAATTTCATAATAATAATAATACGTTCAAATTTTTATTGATAAAACGGTTTTTTTTTTTACATTTATGGTTTATGATAATCTAAAAAGCTATTTTTTGATTGAGTACAGCATAAATGTAATTCGCATTTCTGGCAAAAGTAAAGTTGTAAAGTTTCACTGTTGTAAGTTTAGTATTTATATATCTTTTATTTTTTTTTTCAAAAACATAACAAAAAATCTTCGGATCATCTGAATAGGTTTGACAACTTTATCTTCACAATGTAACTGATTGCGTGATGTAAACGAGATACTTTTTTTTGTGTTCTAAAATTTTAGCCAATTTACGTCCGTTTTTACGTAAATGGGGCGCGGAAAACCTTTAACCGATGTTGAAAAGCGTCGCATAAAAAGCTATATTGAATGTGGCCTAAAACACAATGAAACAGCCAAAAAGATTGGTCGAATCCAAAACGTTGTAAGCAATTTTCTTCGTAATGAAGCAGACTACGGAAAAAACAGGAAATAATGCACGTAAGGAAGCATGGTATTCATCCTCGAAGTAAAAAGCTGAAGCTCACAGGTACCATAATACGATACTGCTCCCCACACCATTACGCCACCTGCACAGCTGTGATGACGACTTAAAAAGCACTCCTTTCGCATATCGTGGAAATAGTAGTTGTATCCATCTGGCCTATCGAGGTTGAACTCTTTTTCGTCGGAGAAGACCACGGTTGTCCATTCTTTGTTTCACGTCTTATGCTCTCGGGCAAATCGAAGCCATGCTTCCTTACGTGCATCATTGAGAGGTGGTTTTTTCTATATTTTTAATCTCTTCAAGTGTTCTGCACTCCGAATAATTCGTTTTACCGTTGCCAAACTAGCATTTACGCCGTATTCTTTCCTAATTTTACCGGCAGAGAGGCGGGAATTTGAGGCAGTTCGAACGATAAGTCGTCTTTCTGATGCCGTTGTTGCATAGTTTCTTCCTCCTTTCATGTTTTTTCCGTAGTCTGCTTCATTACGAAGAAAATTGCTTACAACGTTTTGGATTCGACCAATCTTTTTGGCTGTTTCATTGTGTTTTAGGCCACATTCAATATAGCTTTTTATGCGACGCTTTTCAACATCGGTTAAAGGTTTTCCGCGCCCCATTTACGTAAAAACGGACATAAATTGGCTAAAATTTTTGAACACAAAAAAAAGTATCTCGTTTACATCACACAATCAGTTATATTTAAAAAGATAAAGTTGTCAAACCTATTCAGATGATCCGAAGATTTTTTGTTATGTTTTTGAAAAAAAAAAACAAAAAATATATAAATTTTAGACTTACAACAGTGAAACTTTACAATATCATTTATAATTGATTGTATTATGTAAGAAAATTTATTTGGTGAAAGTCTGCTCGTTACAGAGATATAACATCGCAAACGTAAAAATATTGTCAATCCTATTTAGTTGAGCGGCACTGTATATATGTAACTGGCTGTGGCTCGACCAAGTGTCAGCTTCGCCCGAAGTAGAGAATCGCGCAACCGTATGTACAAAGAGATTAACAACAACTAAATATAATAGCCAAAAGTAATAAGCATGCACATAAAGAATGCAAGCTGCGCTGCCGACAAACGTTAGACTGTTAACGTTCATATAATATAAGAGATGCAAGATTAACAGTGGTGGTGCATGTAGTTGTACAGCATTAATATTGATGTTTATGATGAACTGACGGCTGCTCTAGACATACTGCCCCGTTGGAAGCCTGTCTAGACGATCATAGTTGACTTTCGTTAGGTCAGGCTCGATGATGGTTGATGGAGCACCACCAAGCAACAAAGCAGGCGTCAGTACGTCTAAATCTTCTGGATTTTCTGAAACTAAGAGCAGAGGACGAGAATTAACGATCGCCTAGATCTGGCAGACAAGAGTGCGCAGTTCATCATGGTTTAGGCAAGAATTTCCAATCGAATGATAAAGATGGTGCTTTTCTGTCTTCACGGCAGCCTCCCACAATCCACCAAAGTGTGGGGAACGTGTCGGGATGAACTTCCACTCGATGCTATCTGCTAGGCACCATCTGCGAACAGTTTCCATATGTTGATCACTTAACATCAGCTGCTTTAGTTCCTCGAGCTGATTTCTTGCACCGACGAAATTGGTTGCATTGTCCGACCAGATTTGGCTGGGCTTCCCACGCAGCGAGATAAAGCGCTTGAGTGCGCTGAGAAATGTTGCAGTAGTCAAGTCCTTCACAAGCTCCATATGTATAACCTTGCTTGTGAAACATATGAAGACGCTGATGTAGGCCTTGACAGGCGGTCGATTACGCACTTCAGACTTGTAGAAGAATGGACCGCAATAATCAATCCCTGTAACAGCAAAGGGCCGAACTCCTTGTACACGTTCGCTTGGAATTTGAGCCATTATTGGCTCCAGGAATCAGCCTTGGAGACGGTTCTCAACTCACCTAATGGCCAATACTCGAGCCGGATTTTAGCCAACAATGTACGGGATCCAGTGTGCAGATTCTTCTTGTGAGCGTAGTCGATCAGCGCGTGAGTGATGGGGTGACGTCGAGGTAGGATTATCGGATGCTTTGCATCGAACGGTAGCGATGAATTCTTGAGCCGGCCACCAACACGCACGAGTCCAAATTCGTCAATAAAGGGCAACAATGACGCAATGGAACTGGACTTCTTGACGACTCCTTTTGCACGCAGATCCTTTATATCCTCCCATAGATTTCCTAGTTGCACAATTCTAACCAGGAGACGAGTTCCATTTTGTATATCTGAAACGGTGAGATCGGCATGCCGTATGCGTTTAATAAATTTGTAAACGTAAGCAAAAATACGTTGCAAAGACTTGAAACAATTGGCATATTTGCAAGTCTGCGTTATGTCAGTGTGCGAAGATAGCACAAGCAATGCTGTCTTTCGCACTTCAAGGCTCGACTTCTCTGGCATACTGGATGTGGGCCAATTAGCAGCGTTCTCTCGTAAGTAGGGTGGACCATGGAACCATAACTCAGAATCGACCAAGACTTCAGGAGAAGCACCTCTCGAAATAATGTTCGCAGGATTTAACGCTGTAGGAACATGTAGCCACTTCATGCTGGGTGTCAGCTCTTGTATAGCTGCCGCACGGTTAGCTACAAATACATTGAAGCGGAAAGGCTCATCGCTGATCCAGGCCAGCGCTACAGATGAGTCACACCAGCAGAACTGTGCAGTGAAAATTCCCAAATCCATTATTTCGCGCATTAGTTTGGCCAGTAGCACAGCTCCACACAATTCAAGCTTAGGTACTGAAAGCGTTTTCAGTGGTGCAACTCGAGACTTTGCGCAGAGAAGGTGAGTGCATGGGTGCATGGCCTTTAGATACCACATACACGCAGGCTCCGTAGGCATCCAGGCTAGCATCGCAGAAACCGTGTATTTCAACATCGCCTCCTGAGCCGAGTAGAAATCTGGGAAAAGAGAGTCGACGAACGTTGTGGAAATCGCTGCATAAGTCAGTCCTCGTTGTATTCCTTGCCACCGGAAGGCTTTCATCCCAATCCAGCTTGTCCTTGCAAAGTTGTTGAAGAAATATCTTTGCCTTTATAATAACAGGCCCAACAAGCCCAAGGGGATCGTAGAAACGTGCAACTGTTGAGAGCACAGAGCGCCTGCATGGTTTTTGCGATGGTTGTAGCGGCATCAAGGAGAAGAGAAGACAGTTTTTTGCTGGGTCCCAAGCAAGACCAAGAGTTTTGGTAACAGCGCTACCATCATCAAACTTTACGAATTTCTCCTTATCGTCTTCCGCTACGTCATTGAGGACCTCAGGATGACTGGAACACCACTTCCTGAGCTTAAAGTTGCCTCGAGATAGTATGCCAGCTGTTTGATCCATTTTTTTCAATAGCCTGTGCTACTGAATCTCCTCCAGAGATGAAGTCATCAACATAAAAGTCACGCAGGAGTGCATCAGCGCCAATGGGAAATGCGTCTTTCTCATCATGTGCTAGTTGATGCATCGCACGCACAGATAGGAAAGAAGCGGCCTTAGTTCCATACGTGACAGTGTCTAATTTGTAGACTTCCAGTTTCCTATCAGATGCATCACGCCAAATTATGCACTGATAGTAGTTATCGGGTGCGGAGAGTCGCACACACCGATACATCTTACTTATGTCGCCTGTCAAAGCAACCACATATGTACGAAACCGAATCAGGATATGAAGCAACTTGGGTTGAATGACAGGCCCGGCCATCATTAATTCATTGAGCGAGTATCCAGACGAAGTTGAAGCTGAGCCATCGAACACCACACGAAGTTTCGTAGTCGTGCTGCTCTCCTTTATGACGCAATGGTGAGGAAGGAAGTACTTGCATTGCGACATCAGTTCAGGATCAACACGAGACATGTGATTAACCCTCTAACTTGCAAAACTCTAATAGTGAAGCAAAAACATCCATATTTATTTTTTAGGGTGATTTTGTCCACCTAAACTCGAATTTTAAGTCAGATTTGTGATTGGTTGCGTCAGGTTGCGCACAGGTAAAAAATTAAAATGACCGCCTCAAGACGGTCATGCCGGTTAGAGTCAACATAAATATTGGTAAGTATATATTAAAATTTTTTTTTTTTTTTTTACTTTAAACTCTATATTTAGTTAAATTTTTACATATTGTGATCTAAATTTCATAATAATAATAATACGTTCAAATTTTTATTGATAAAACGGTTTTTTTTTTTACATTTATGGTTTATGATAATCTAAAAAGCTATTTTTTGATTGAGTACAGCATAAATGTAATTCGCATTTCTGGCAAAAGTAAAGTTGTAAAGTTTCGCTGTTGTAAGTTTAGTATTTATATATCTTTTATTTTTTTTTTTCAAAAACATAACAAAAAATCTTCGGATCATCTGAATAGGTTTGACAACTTTATCTTCACAATGTAACTGATTGCGTGATGTAAACGAGATACTTTTTTTTGTGTTCTAAAATTTTAGCCAATTTACGTCCGTTTTTACGTAAATGGGGCGCGGAAAACCTTTAACCGATGTTGAAAAGCGTCGCATAAAAAGCTATATTGAATGTGGCCTAAAACACGATGAAACAGCCAAAAAGATTGGTCGAATCCAAAACGTTGTAAGCAATTTTCTTCGTAATGAAGCAGACTACGGAAAAAACAGGAAATAATGCACGTAAGGAAGCATGGTATTCATCCTCGAAGTAAAAAGCTGAACCTCACAGGTACCATAATACGATACTGCTCCCCACACCATTACGCCACCTGCACAGCTGTGATGACGACTTAAAAAGCACTCCTTTCGCATATCGTGGAAATAGTAGTTGTATCCATCTGGCCTATCGAGGTTTAACTCTTTTTCGTCGGAGAAGACCACGGTTGTCCATTCTTTGTTTCACGTCTTATGCTCTCGGGCAAATCGAAGCCATGCTTCCTTACGTGCATCATTGAGAGGTGGTTTTTTCTATATTTTTAATCTCTTCAAGTGTTCTGCACTCCGAATAATTCGTTTTACCGTTGCCAAACTAGCATTTACGCCGTATTCTTTCCTAATTTTACCAGCAGAGAGGCGGGATGAACTTCCACTCGATGCTATCTGCTAGGCACCATTTGCGAACAGTCTCCATATGTTAATCGCTTAACATCAGCTGCTTTAGTTCCTCCAGCTGATTCTTTGCACCGACGAAATTGGTTGCATTGTCCGATCAGATTTGGCTGGGCTTCCCACGCAGCGAGATAAAGCGCTTGAGTGCGCTGAGAAATGTTGCTGTAGACAAGTCCTTCACAAGCTCCATATGTATAGCCTTGCTTGTGAAACATATGAAGACGCTGATGTAGGCCTTGACAGCCGGTCGATTGCGCACTTCAGACTTATAGAAGAAGGGACCGAAATAATCAACCCCTGTAACAGCAAAGGGCCGAACTCCTTGTAAACGTTCGTTTGGAATCTGCGCCATAATTGGCTCCAGGAATCTTGGCTAGGCTCTGAAGCAGATCACGCATCTGCTGACAGCCTTGGAGACGGTTCTCAGCCCACCTGTTGGCCGATACTGAGCCGGATTTTAGCCAACAATGCACGGGATTCAGTGTGCAGATTCTTCTTGAGGCTTATAAATTATTAAATTAAATTAAATTATTAACTTGTTACTTCTATCAAATCAATTAGATTTTAACAAATAAAACAGTCGATGGCAAAGATGTATGTTTATCGACCATAAATTTAAATAAGAGTTGCATTTACCAAAAAGTTTCAGTGAAATGTTTCATGAAACAATTTCACCGTGTAAATGCGACCAGATTTGCGAAGAAACTTTAAAACAGAATGAAAAAATGTTTCAGTGAAATGTTTTACCGTGTAAATGACCCAAGTAGGGATCAAGCCTAAACACAGTACGATAAACTCTCTTCTTCACCTGCAGCACTTCGTTTCAGATGCCATTTCATCAAGAAATCATGTCACGCTTTTGGCGACTAATTTTAATGGGCATTTGATCGTGTGGGAGCCCATAATGTTCTTCAATAGGTGGTAGGTACGAAAATTTTACATGGTGAAGTTTTTTCATGCAGTTTTTTTTGTAAATGCAACTCTGATTTGAATATATGGTCGATAAACATACATCTTTGCTATCTTTTGTTTTATTTGTTTATATCTAATTGATTTCATAGAAGTAACGAGTAAATAATTTAATTTAATTTAATAATTTATAAACCACAACAATGTATTTACTATTTGCGCTTATATTTGCGTGTGCGATATTTTGTACCGATAACTTTATTATTAACATCAAACACTGTGCAACCAACAAGAATATATGTATACAAATAGAGTCGCCATGAGGCGAAATTCTTACTGCCAGTTGGAACCTAAAATATTTTTGATCAAGGGTACACCCAACAAGAATATATACAAATAGAGTCGCCATGAGGCCAAATTCTTACTGCCAGTTGGAACCTGAAATATTTTGATCTCAAGGGTCCACCTCTCTCAGAGAGCGCATTTTGTGGCAATTTTTGTTGGACTGCGATACGACATGAGCTCTCGTAGCACTGCCGGCCAGCCATGTTGTGTGTATGCGCTCGTATGCCAGCGATTTTCTAGCGCGCAGTAGCTGGTTTGTTTGCTGTGCGCCCATATTTTGCTTGTATATGCTTATGATCGTGTGTATATCCTTCATGTGTTTTTTGTTTGTATGCTTGCTTGCGTGCATTTTATATATATATTTACATATTTATATAATTGTGCGTTTGCATATGTATGTTTGCAGTTTTGCCCTGGGCTGGACCTGGGCTTTGTAGTGATTTTGGTTTTTTTTGTTTCGGCTGGGAACCATAAGCATGTGTGTGTGTCCCTGTTTGTCTACATGTGCATATTTAAATGTATGCGTAGCATTTGCCTTGGTTCATTGACATTTTTCAACTATCATGATTTTCGACAAATTCTAAACAGCCAATATTTAGATTACAATTTGGTGCATATTTGTTTCTTCCTACAAAAAACCTAAAAATCAATACTTCCAAGGCAGCCAAATTTCATTTTTGGTGCTGATCGACCATTTGCAGGATCAGGCACACAGCATAAAAAACAAGCGTCTAGTAAATTCGAGGCAAATATCAGTCTTGCATTGATGGTCCTCATACTCTTTCATGTTTTTAGCTCTATGACCATTTTTCAACATCTTTGCCATCGCAACTACTACACAACTACCGAAAGTATTATTGGTGTTCGTAATAATATTTTGTGCTTTCAAATATACATTAATTTTATAGTTTAAAAAAAGTAAGTATTGTTGAACAATTTAAAAATATTTAAAAAAAAAAATATAAAAAATAATAGCAATGCATTTTTTATGAATTTCTCTAGCTGTTTCCTAAATTGTCAAATCATTAAAGTTGTAGAAAGTCAATAAATGATATACAATTGCCACACACACACATTGAATTTGGATATGCATAGATGTACACAAACAGCCAAATTTCAGTTTGAAAATTGCTGGTCATTCATACTCTTTCAAATTTTTAGTTCTATGACACTAGCCAACAATTATGCCACGCAGTTTAGCAAAGATGCACACAAATTTCGAAAGCGTATTCAGTAGTTCACTTGTGAAAGAGACAGGCAACGACAGAAATATCAAAAAATAGCAAAAATCTCGACAGGCAGGCAAAGCAAGAAATGTAAACAACGCACACGACACATTTTGACCCTTTTCTGAGTGCTGAAACAAGAACGGCTGCACATGCTATCCGCTATCGCGCTCACGCACAGGCAGAACATAGAAAAGTACCGCTATGCCTAGCTCGGGGGCATGGGACTAGGTTTTTCTTACCAATTGCAAACTCTTCTAATATTTATGCTCTTTGCTTCTAGCAATACAGGGGTGCCACAGAAAACGCTTCCGCCCGAATTTCACGCCGTTTTTATTTCACGGTGCCACAGACCAAAACGCTCACTAGTTTTGAGCGGAAACAAAACGTCGCAAAAACCCTAAAATCTGATGCTGCCACCTAGTCCGAAGCAAATTCAATGCAGTCAATGCAGTAATGCCACATTTCTCAAGCATAAATTCGGAGTAATGTGTTAAATAAAAATATTGTGGAACCACTCCTGTTTTCTTTTAATTAAGCATTAAAAAATAGCTCTTTGAAGTAAACACAAACTTGACTTCAAAATTGTTTTACTTGTTGTGCAATTTGTGAAAACATTTGTGGTCAGCTGTAATTGTGCCAGGTGGCAACGCCTTAAAAGCGGCATCATCTGGAAAATGGCAGAGCCAAAACAAACAAAGAAAGAAGAAGAAAATGCTCTGAGAACCCTTCGCTGCATGGTTTCTTTCCTAATTTTCTGCCGCTGAAGCTCTTCTATGGCCAATAATCTCGCTAACGGCATATTCAATTAAAACAACTTCTTTTTAAAACAATTTGGGGATGATTTATGAACAGCTGATTGCTGTCAGGCGGAAATTGTTGCCAGACAGTTGGCAGATAGCTTCTAGAGTTGCCGAATATCTTTTAATTGTTTTCCCGCCAAAATTTAAATGTTTTCTTGTGTGTTTGCTAAAAACAATCAACTTCTGTACAAAAACATTAAAAAATGTTAATAAAAATATGAAACCAGTTGAAAGCCCCTTATTCTGATATGTTTAGACTACAAAAGGTGCTAAACAAACACTTTGCTAATTTAATCTGGCGTGATGTCAACCCTTAGCAGCCAAGTCCGATAAGGTTTGTGCAATCAAATTTCACTGACGTTTTCTGTGGCACCCCTGATAACCTTTAAAAGTACGTTGTCATGTGCTCAAATTTAATAACCTTTAAAAGTACGTGGTCATGTGCTCAAATTTAAGTTTTCATAGCAATCAGCTTTAGAAAATGCAAAAAAAACAGCGCCATCTGTCGTTTATGTTAAACAAAAACAGAGTTGCATTGACGCTAATCAACTAGATTGGCAGGCAATCTCCTCAATGAGAGGATTACGTTTGAAAGTTTTTGTATGAGTTGATCGCGCGATTATACGTTGATTAGTGCTTTAATCTCGTTAATGACCCTAATCGCGCGATTAAGTGCTATATCAGAACATGGCATCACATCTAACATCAATGATGTTACGTATGAATTAGCCGTTCCAAATTTTCTCAAAATATTCCAACATCCTCTGGAAATGTTCCTATTCCAAGTGTTTTTATTTAGTTTGTTTCGATATTTTTGATTCCACCACTAAAAAATTTTCATTCACAACGAAAGTTTTAGCAATGTCTATGCAAATGAATGGCAATAAATCAAGGTGGGCATTTGAAATTGGTATTTATTTATTCAATATATTTTTTGTTTTTAATTGCTAGTCATTGATCCAGCAATGGCTGATCTAATTTGCTCCGGAGGAGATTCGAAGTCAGAAGCAAGGTTGGGTTGGTCCGGCTGAATTCGGCTAATAATATTCGCAACATCGTGCCAATTTGCGTTTATTTCGCTGTTATGATTGTTTAAAATATTATGCAAAATGCAGCAGCAAATTATTAATATTGCATTGTGTCTTGGGCGGCTGTCTAGCCCTTTGCCGATGCGACGAAATCTCGCATTTAATGAACAAATGCATTTTAAACAACGCACCTGGCCTTTGACATATGAAAATTAAATGTCTTTGCGACTCCACGTCTGCAGTTGAAAACGCATCCAAAATGCCTAAAAGATCAATAAGCATACTCTGCTATTGAGTGGCTATAAATATAGCTGTCTCTTGTATCCATTTTTTTTTTTTTTTAAATATTTATGTTTAACAAGAGAAAAAATGCATCCTGAAATACGCGTCATTTTTACATATGAAGAAGAAGACGCTTGATGTTAGATGTTGGCAATGTGAACTCGAATATCACATCTTCTCATCGTCCCCCGTGATGTGCTCTAGTGTGAATAGGGTATAAGGTAGTGCAGTGCAAAACAGAACACGAAAAATACAACCCTGAAAATTTTAAGTGTAAAAAAGTGTAGAACTACTATCGCACAAAAAAGGTGTAAGTTAGAGCAAATGAAGCAAACAACAGCTGACTAACATGAGCTCAATAATTCATCAATTACTCTGCTTTTTGAAAAAATAAGTTGAGATAAGTTAAACAAACATTCCTACATTCAACTTTTATATACTTTTGCCGAATATACATATATCTTTTTAAGGCAAAAAACCAGCGCAAAAATCACTGCTTTTTTTTTGATTGCAAATTGCTTTAAAACCAGTGAGTATTTTTTAATTTTTTTTCGTTATGAAATAGACTTGATTTCTTTTCGTTTGATATATATGCGACCATGATTGGTATCTTCTAAATGTTGAAATTTCATTAAGATATTCGGTCATAATTAAATTTTTGTCAAATGTTTGTTTTATGTGTATATTAGTTTAGTGATGTGAGCAATAAGTGTGAGCGAGTGCGATAGCTGATAGCATGTGCATATGGATTTGTTTGTTGCGCTGTGCGTCTCAGCTGAGCAAAAAATCGATGGAACTATCGGACAACCGATGGTTTATACTAATTGACAATCGTTGGTCTTATACTATCGCTGGCACTATCGAGGGCAGCAGCGGCTATCATATAAAATCATGATACAAAAAAGACCGATAATGCATTGCGCATAGACAGCTGTTTTGCGTGACGTCACTTGTGACCAGTTGGGTTTGATTTGCATATTGCATACAGACATTGTAGTGGATTTGAATAAATTACGACTGTTAAAAGTAAATTAATTGATTGAAAATGCGCTGTGCTTTTTTAGATGAAACAATAATAACAAATTGTTCTTATATTAACTTTTTTTGTTATGTTAGGCATAAATATGCATTTCAGATTTTTTATATGTTTAATATATTTAAATTTCATATCATATAAATACTATGTTTACTTTCCTAATTTTGGTTACACAAGGACAGACATATTCTACGTTTGGGCGCATAGGTCAAACACAGGCTGTCATCTTCTTTTTAAATATATCGTTACTGATGCGATGTTTTTGCAGCTCTTGACGGCATCATTCAATATGATGCACAAACTTGACAATAAGCTAAGTGATACGGCAAAATTAAAGCAAATGTAAAAACAAATCGTGCAGCTCACAATTAAATAAAAATAATAAAATGCCATTCGCAGCATGTAGTACAAATTGAATATAAGAATATGTATCTTCAAAATTAGTGTGAGAAGTGACAACGGCTGCAGCTGTGTTAGTAATGCCTAAAAAAATGGTTAAAATATTCTTCAGGTAAATTTGACTTGCAGAATAAACAAGGGCAAAGGCAATTGCAAAAGCACGACCAAAACAAACGCGTCAGTAGCTATGCTCTTTGCTTTACCTTTTTATTTTTATGAATGACGTAAGCGTGCATGGCGCGAACAAAATAACAGCTTACCTTTATGTGGTTGGTGCTGTTGCTTGTTATTGGATTTGGTCAAAAAGCGGAGGAGGACTTTTAAGAGGTACATACATACATATGTATGTATGTACATACTAAATACAAAACAACGCGTGTGGGTATTTCGTGTTTGTGTTTGCCGGAGTGCTTCCAGGGGCTTGAAAATTTAATTTCTTTTATCTTCCAAAAAATCGCGGGCATAGCTTATAAAGTTAATTTACGATGTCTTTAAGATATAAGGTTACTAATATAGTTGTAGTAGAAGTAAGAAGGTAAAGGAAGCAGGGAAGCCAAGCTAGATGTTTGGAATATTGTAACTTGAATACTACGCGCAGATCAATTTGCATTTGAAAGTGTGAATATTTCAACAAAATTGCTTAGAATCGCTGGAATCAAATACATATGCATGCAGTTTTTCATATGCGTGCACAGACAAATATGTATGTATGTACATACATATGTACATCATTGAACAGCATGATTGAAAAAAAAAAACAAGGAAAACAAGTAAATCAAAAAAACTTTGAAGACATGCTTTAATACGCTTTCTTGCCTACATTTGTTAACGATTTTTTTACCATCATCCATGCAATACCCAAATATCAAACATGTTTTTGTAAAAAAAAAAAAAATAAAAAATTAAAAATAAAAAAACTTTAAAAACATGTATTGTCATCTGAAATACATGTTTGGTGAATTTCAGAGCTCTAGCTAGTCGGGAACTTGTTGAAAATTTGATTACAAGATTCCGAGACAAACAAACAAACAGACAAACAAGTCAAGTTAAATAAAAGCATGTAAAAAGGCTGGAAAACTAAAAAAAGCCGGAAAAAAGGACATAAAGTTTTATTTATATTTATTTATGTGTTCAATAGTTGTAATGCTTCTTCACTCACATCTTCATCGGTCATATCTCCTCGTACGCCGCCATGGATCCAATCAATGCTAAATATTTATCGGGCAAATTGTAGTCATGGCAAAACATCTTTTGCCAACGCAATCCGAATCTAAAGATAAAATACTTGTAAATATATATACAGCTGATTTAAATAAACAAATGTTTATGTAAGTATATATATAATTACCTTACTGTCAAAATTGCACTCAACGTCTCCACTTGCAGCCGATTTCTGGCTTTAGTTTTAACCAAATTAGCTTGGCTAAATACCCTCTCTTTACTTCCGCATTCGACCATGGCAACTAAAGTAGAGTCAGGTCAAAAGCTACCAGGTCCGAAAAGGGGCTGTTACCTGCGCTGTCTCGATATTTTTTTACCTCGGACTAAAAATTTTAAGTATTTTCAACTTTTTTACATTTTAATTGGTGGACGGTAGCGTATTGTGCAGCTATTTTGCATTTTTTGTCGCTGCTTTTTTCAAAAACCTCCAAAATTGGCAGGATTGTGTCCTTTTTTGTTCGAAGAACACGATCCAACGAAAATGCGTTAATTGTTTTTAAAATTGCATAATTGTCCGGCAACATAAAATATAAAAATTATTTTTAGTGCAAAAATAGTATATAATATTAAATAGCTTACCTCTTCTTTAGCTGATTGACTAACTCAATCACAAAATCCGTACAGCTATGTCGAATGGTTTTTTCTGCAGAATCATCGATAATCCCTTTTAACTATGTCAGGTTTAATTCGAATTCGTATCCCAAATACAAGTCCCGTTTGACGTGTTGCGTAAAATCATCTTCAACAACATCAACTTGAATGTCGGATGGGATTATTTTTAATTTTAGACCGTTAATGCCCAGAATCAAATCACCCAGTAATTTAGTAGGGTCGGCGTCCTTGATTTGAAAGTTTTTATTGATTCTTTGCATGTCCGCAAGAATCGGTTTCAAAAACAGCAAATATAAATAATTAACGTAATTTTTGCTTATAAATTTCATTAGTCATTTTTAATCAACTTGACTTGTGCAAATTAAGCTTCGAGATGCGTATATGTATGTATATCGATATAAGTTTGCATAAAAGAGATGCCACATAGTTTGTAAAAAATCAATTTTAATAAATTATATAAAACAAACAATTTAGTCTGAAAATGCCAGATTTCCAGATAAGAGAATCAGAATTCCGGATAGGGGATGTTTGACATTTTTTCCGGCTGAAGCAGTTAAAAACAGGATAGATCTATCCGGAAAAAGGCCACATTGGCAACACTGATGTACATACATATGAATTTTTACTTAAATTTTTTTTACTTTAAATCGTATGGGTCAAAAGTAATCTACGGCCAATTCTAAGTTTTTTGTTGTAAATAATCCCAGGTCTTGAAAAGATCCCGCGCATTCAAAGACTGACCGCACACCAGAGCCAACAAAACGTTTTTTTGTTGGCCCGACACGAAATATTTGTTTTGATATCGCACACCAAAACCAACGTCTTTCGACAAACATTTCTTTTCGACATTTTGTTCGCTTCGGTGTGCGATACAATCAAACATAATTTTAGTGTTGATTCATAAAAGATATTTTTGTCGAAGCCCAACAAAATTCCAGCCAACAGCATTCGACAAAATAAAAACATTTGTTGGGCTATGTTGGCCAATGTTGGGCTTTGTTTTGTTTGTTGTGTGCGCGGCTCCATAACATTTGTATAAAATGTTGGTTGCGTTTGGTGTGTGTATTCCGTATGAAACTCTATATAAAAACGGCAGAATTCTCTCATAACAAACATTGCAGAAAAAGTAGTAAAAGTATACTCACATATTTCCGGTATCTAATAAAGGATCAAGTATCCTCTGGCTACCGGACAAAGTGTGATTGGAGTGAGCTAAAGGTGCACTTATAAAATATTTGCTGTTATCAGATAAACATGTATGATTTTTGATTTTTTACAATAAAAATAATAAGTATAGTTACTAAAAATATATATGTATATGTAATAAATGCTAACCATTGAATTTTTTTTATCATATTATTTATTTTAATCAAGTTGACCATAAATTGCCAAAATCATTATAGTTGGGGTAGGTCAATACATGCCAAAACAATTACCACTAATACAAACGTGCATGAACACACACATGGAAATGCAGGGAATGGAAAATATATTAAAAATCTCGACAAAGCCAAGGCATACTTAACAGTAACGCTACCTAGTTAAGTATGCCTTGGACAAAGCTAGCCCAACCAAGAAATCAAACAAACGCACGCCAATCTTTGATCATTTAAGTGCGGCTGCATACGAACAGATGTGAGCTCACACTGACTACATGCTCGCTCACATAAGAACGTGCAGTTTATGCGCGGCGTACTTTTTCTGCAAAACGAGTTTATTTAATCCTTTGCTCAGTGCTAAAACTTATCAAAACTTATGGTCGTCGAAGAAATTTAAATGACACGCCCTCCAAATCATTGGCCATCAGGCCGTGCCATTTCGCTCATTAAAAACGCCACAGCAGTTTTGCCAGCTACAGGCCAATTAAAAAACGCGAATGAAAAAAATATCAGAAAACAGGACCACAATTTATAATCCTTTACATTTTTGAACCTTAGATAGCTAAAGACTTTACCCAAAGATCTGCATCTGAAATTCTTAGACTGTGCCCACCCCTGCTACCTGCCTTTACAAAACGAAAATGCATATATATCTATAACATCTTTTTAGTCAGAGTAACGAAATATTGTTGTAAGAAAGCTAGCGCCAACGATCTTTTTTTTATTCACAATTTTTATTATAATATTGATCAAACGGGGTAACGAAATAATCTCGCCGCCACAATCTCGCCAGTACAATTTTTCGGCGATCTTATGTCGTTTTTTCTCGGCGATCTTATGTCGTTTTTTTTCGGCAATCTTATGTCGTTGGTAAACGACATAATATCGCGCGAGATTATGTCGTTTTGAAAACAACATAAGATTGCCATCGTGTTATATTTTCGTTCTTTCAGAGCGATCTTACATTAAATAGATTTTTGAAAAAGAAATCGAAAATATAAAACAGAAGGAATCCATGCACAAAAACTAAAAATTTCTACATTTTGAAATCATTTTAAAAATATATAATAAGATTAAAATATATGATATTGCTATGCCCATATTGCACACTGATATTTGAGAACCAGCTTTATGTTTTAATTAATTTGTATAACATTTTTTCCTGCGGCACTCTTATTCCTTCCAGCCTTGAAATAAATAAATACTTAATAAATAAGTTCCGGCGTTAATGTGCTTCTTATAGTGTCATTACAACCCTTATGACACTGGGTGTTATATTATGGCCATTTAAGTTAAAGTTATGTATATTTAAATATTACTTATATAACAGCTTTTTTGTAGTGTCATTACAACCCTTATGACACTGGGTGTTATATTATGGCCATTTAAGTTAAAGTTATGTATATTTAAATATTACTTATATAACAGCTTTTTTATAGTGTCATTACAACCCTTATGACACTGGGTGTTATATTATGGCCATTTAAGTTAAAGTTATGTATATTTAAATATTACTTATATAACAGCTTTTTTATAGTGTCATTACAACCCTTATGACACTGGGTGTTATATTATGGCCATTTAAGTTAAAGTTATGTATATTTAAATATTACTTATATAACAGCTTTTTTAAAAAAAACATTATTTACTCAAAATGTGAATGCATAGTCAAAAACTGACGGCAATCTTATGTCGTTTCAAAACGTCATAAACTCGCGCGAAATTATATCGCTTTAAAGCGACACAAGTTCGCCGTCGGCGAGATTATGTCTTTTTTTTTTCGGCGATCTTATGTCGTTGGGAAACGACATAATCTCGCGCGATATTATGACGTTTTAAAAACGGCGAGATTGTGGCGGCGAGATTATGTCGCTATGCCGATCAAACTAGTTAAAGGCTGTACAATTTTGGAATGACAATTGAAAAATAACCATAACTAATAGTGAAAATATCAAAATTAGATTACCAGCAATACCAAAATATAAAATGAGCTAAAATTAATAAATTTGGTTTGTCATTAAGTTAGACGACTAGTAGTGCAAAGGACCCTTGTGAGGAGACGCTCCAATTTACTGTGAAAATCGGTTTCCCCCCACCAAACTCCGCCGCCCTTGAAAACCGGGAATGCCTGTAAAGTAACCAAATTCGATATGATCATAGCTGATAAAATTTAAAAATAACCTGCATCAATAGGTGCAATCCGCACCCATCCCAGCCTATGTGCCTATGCCTATGTCTTTCACAGCGTTTATGCCTGGGCCACGAAAGTTGGTAAAAACATATTACCGCATTTGTATTACTGGTATCAGAGTATTTCGAAGTCGGTTGCGTACGACTGCAACGTTTTCACTTGTCTTTTGTTGTTTTGCTTTAGCTTGTACGCATTCTTTGTTTGCAAAAATTCGTTGATCTTTGGATATTTCATTTTAAGTAATAATTAGAAAACAAAATCATAAGGTATTTTTTAACAACCAAAGTTTCTCATTGACGTAATGTTTTTTGGAAAGTCAAAAGTTGTTCGAAAAAATCCTTAAATTTAAAAAAAAAAAACCCTGTATTTTATTTTAAGTGTATAATACAGTAACCATATTAAAAATGTAACTAGTAAGGATATTAAAATAAACATGTACTTGCTAGGTGCTTGGAGGCAAACTGTATTTCCGCAAGATTCACAATAATTTATTTAATTTTAGCTTGAAAAAAATAAGAATGAATTAATAAAACACGTTATTCAGCTGCTTTCAAACTGATTGAGCGCAGTGAAAAGAGAGGCACACGTGCTGCGCTCCCAAAACGCTGACTGCTGAGCGAAGTACTTCTGCGCTTTGCAATTCATTTGCCAACGTTCGCTCGACTCGTTGACAACGCGGCGTATTCACTGTCTGTCTTTTGTGTGTGTATATATATATATATATATATATTTATATATATATATATGTATTTGTATAAAATATGGGTGCTTCGAGTGCTATGTGTGCGTTTCAGTTGTGTGCGCATTCAGTTTTTTTCTAAATATAGAAAACAGAATAAATGCGGATATCTATTAATTTCGATGATGTGCGCTCTTTTACCTCTCACAAGTCAACAATTATAAATTGTATACATAGTTGGTTACACATAACCAAATCAATACGCGCACACTAAAAATAAGAAAAAATATCGTTAAAAAGTGTCCATCAAGGCACGCCCAAATCTGATAATAAAAATACAATAACATAAATTTAGTTTTTCATCGTTTGAATTTATAAACATTAAATTTTTATTAAAAAAAAAAAAATATTTTTTTCTTTTGGATACACAAATTTTTAGTTTAAAGTGAAAGCTGCATCTGCGATTTGCTGTATTAATCAAGTTCAAGATAAAAAATATTTTAACTATATGTTGAGATCTGTTAACATATGTTACCCAACCGTGCCACAAATCCATTAAACCTTAAATCACAATTTGCTAAAACGTTCAATGACCAGCAAATTGACCAAAATGCGTTTGCAGCAGCAATTCAGCAACAACAAAAACGCCAGTAGGACAAAGGCAACACAAACAATTAGCAGCAATAGCAATATTAGCAACAACAATATCACCACGCACGCTAAATTATCAAATCTCAACAACAATCGAAACAGTTTCTTTAAACTGCGCAGTACTACAAAAGCAAGCCAGGAAACAACAGCAACAACGAACGACAGCAACAACAAAAACTTATTGCTTGTCGAAACTCTGGAGGAGACTACAACAGCAGTGGAGCTGCGGTCCATGGCTTGCGCCGTTACTGCCTCCGATGAGAAAAGCTTGCATTATCGGACCTGTACCACTCTGCGCAGTAACTCTTCATCGGCCATTTTAGCAAAAGCTGGGCTACCGGGCAGCAGTCCCAGTATTCTCTATGCACGCCCACGCACCCTCAATGTGCATAATGTGTGCCAGACGCCAGCGCAAATAACGCAAATATTTTTTGGGTATGTTTCATTTTAGTGTCTTTGATTATCGATTAAAATATTCTGTATGGATTTGGTTCACTTTAAAACATAAGTTATTTATTTATTCATTTGTGAAACTAGCTTATAAAGTTAATTATGAACGTTATAAATTCATTTAGGGTCTTGTTTTTTTACTACGCTTAAAATAAGCAATCAATCCGTCAGATATGTATATATGTTATATGGTGTCCATTATGTGGCCGAAAAGTTGGAAATGAGAAATCAAAGATAGCTACTACTGCTTTTTCTTACAATCCAAAAAACAAACATCAAGTTTATTTACTTCATATTGCCTACAGCTTCCCCAAAACGTAGAGTACACGTTTTTGTTGTAACAATAATTGGCAACATTTTTTTAATTTGGGAAAAGTGAAACATTCGAAAAAAATAAAAGCATAGCTAATGAATTCTTAGCGGAATGAGTTAGGTTTACCAACTACCAACTCTAATGAAAGCATTTGTTTAATATATTCTTTAAATTATTGAGGAGTAAATAGGCTAAAATTCTATTGGTGGTAGGTCGTTAAATTCTCAATAGAGTAGAAAATGCACGAAATCATATAAAACATTTGTTACTAATACCCTTAAAAATTAAATAAGGCTAATACTACATGTGATCAATAATGTGTTTTGACCAAGTTTCTATTAAAATTGTTTTTAATTATTTTCTTACGATGTTAGTAACAGTTTTAGCTTTTCGTTGCTTTCTTGCATTCTCTAAAGAGATCTGCTCTAGCAGATCAACTTTTCGACACGAAACTTGGTCAGAACACATTATTGATCACTTGTATTTGCCCTTTCTCTATAGTTTTGTGTCTTTTGTATCAATTCAATCGAAAACCCGACTTATTTAGCCAAGAGTTTTTTAAAAAAAAGTAATAATTTCTAAATTATTTATTATTTAATTTGATAATACCATAAAATGTTGGCCTATTTTCTCCTCAATGATTGAAAAATGTAATAATAATAAGAAGTTAAATATAGTAAATACATGCTTTTATGTTCCGAATGATCAGATCATTACTTGTTATTTTTTTTTCTGTGTAAAAATCGCAGAGTGTATCCTTAGAAATTCACAAAACAAAGTATGTCAGACTAGAGGTGGGCGCGGGCCGGGCTTTTTTCTGTGGCCCGCGGGCTTGCACAGGCCCGAAGCGGGCCTCAAAATTGAGTTTCGTACAGGCTTCGTGCGGGACCGGGCCTAAGCAAAAAATTAGCAAAATAAACACTTGCTTTTCCAGCAAGTTCGGCAACTAGCGAATGTCTGTTTTCAACATCGGGCAATGGTTTTGGATGAAAAACGCACTAGATTAAAAATTCAAATTTGGAAAAATTTTGTTTTTATACGGTCGACTCTCGATAATTCAAACCTGCGATATTTCGAACCTTTTATTAATTCGAAGTTATCACGAATTTCTAACCATTTAATTATTCGAACACTCGATAATTCGAAATATTTTAAGAGTCCCTTGAATTTCGAGTTAACGAGAGTCGACTGTATTTGTATTAGTTTCGGGCCGGGCTTCTGTGAAAAAAAATCGTGCCGGGCCGCTCCGGGCCTTTTATAGAAGACTTCGTGTTCGTTCGGGCCCGGGCCTCAGAAACCAGGACCGCGCATACCTCTATGTCAGACATAAATTAATATTATAAATTATTCAATTTGATCACAGTAGAAGTGCTTTTCTTGAACACCTTTGAATGCAATTCCTCACGTCTTATACTTTGCAAACCTTATTTTGGTGTGTAAGTCAGTTGCATCAAAATAAAATATAGAAGAAGACCAGTGCATTAAGAAAATAAAACAAGTAAGAAGCTCTAGTCGGGAGAGCCCTACTAGAAGAAACCCTGAACCCAGTTGCAATCAATAAATTATAACAAAAAACTGACTTAACTTCAAGCGATTAAATTCGATATCCCCGGTGTTTCTTAACCGATTTATTCAGAAAAGTGCTATCGTTACCCATTATTTCAATCCCCATTTTTACATTTTCCAAATTTGATATTTATTTTGTAATCGATATCATGTGTATATTGGAAACCAGAATAGTTATCGATAATTTGAAACAAACTTGTTCTGCTTATGATATAGGATAACTTATATTCAAAATCTGAAGTATCTAGCTCTTGTAGTCTCTGAGATCGATGCGTTCGTTCATACAGACAGACACAGACAAGCAGACAGACAGACAGACAGACGGACGGATAGACTGACATGGCTATATCGGCTGTTGATGCTGATCAAGAATATATATACTTTATCGGGTCGGTCCTTCTGCCTGTTACATACTTTTGCACAAAACCATTATACCCTTTTGACGTGATAACGTCTTATAAATTGATGAACACAGGCTGCATGTTCAAAAAAGTGTTACCTCAAACGCTACCATCATTATTGTTACCATACATAGTAACATAGTTGTGGCTTTGCTGCGTAGACGCTTTGAACATTTGATTTTTTACGACCCAAATTCAACACCGCGTGGCAATTTCTTGAATATTTATTTTTTTTCAACTAGATTCTCAACTAGACGATACCCTGAACTCTAGAAATCACGCGAATAGACATTGTTTGTATGCATTCAATTGAATTTAAATGTTTAATAGTTTGTTGATTATTTTTATAAAAAATTGTTGTTAACCGGGCTTGCAGAACCATTACAAATAGTTGATTGGGTTGATCCAACACATTAATATTTATCAAGCCAAACAAAATTAAAATAATTTCAAATTTGTAAACAATTTCAGCTGCGTTACAAATATAATTGTTGAAAAATAAATGTGTAGGCAAAAGTCACATTCCATTCAATAACATTTGGGTCAAAATACCGATGTCGATGTTCATCGATGTTTTCAAAATAGAAAATCGATGTTGGGAGATACATCGGCTCCAAATTTCGATGCATCGATGTATGATACATGTTTTGTACCCTTTAAATTTTTTTTTTAAAAAGAGTGAATTTTTTTCTTTAATACAACTTTTATTATTATTTATTTTGTTATTGCTTTCATAGCTGTCTTAAAAATTAATTACGAAAATAAAAAACATAACAAAACATATTTAAAAAAAAAAATAATATTAACGCTTTCACAGCACTCGTTTATAAAGAAAATAATCATTAAAAGTATTTTTTATTAATGCTTTGCAAAAATAATATGCGACTCAGTCTTTCTGGGTCTATTCTATTTCTTTTTTTACTTAAAATATTGGCTCAATTTACTGTAAATTTAAACAGACGATGTTGTGCAGAATCATCGATGCATCGTATTACATCGATAGCAATGAAAACATCGGAAAACATCGCCCAAAAGTCATCGATGCTCGATGCATGGACTGTGTAAGAGCCGTTATGGGTTGTCATTTTTCTTTGTGTTTTGTGTTTTTGCATATACATGGTTCGCCACTGAGTTGCAGTTGCGATCTAACAGCGAGTGAAAAAAATAAATAATATATTCACAAAAGTATGAAATCATTTTATCATTGTTCTCTTATGACGTTGTCACGTGAGACTATCGTCCGTAAACAAACTTTACAGACACCCATCTTTTTTTCCAGCGCATTTGTAATTGCCAAAATAAAAACGACTGCTCGCACGAACGCAACGAGCTGTTGTCAACTTCGTTTTTGTACGTCCCTTCCCTTCTAACCCACAAACGATTTTCGTCTTTTGTTTTTTTCATGTTTCATGTTTGGCCCGCGCGCGTTTTTGTCTATGCCTATTCCTTTTGTGTGTAAAAGTGTAAAGTGTTTAAATACAAATGCATAATTGCATGTGTGTTATGACTTTCGTTTTCGTTTTACCCGCGGCACGCGTCATTTTTAATAATTTCTTGTATTGTGTGGACGCATTTTTCGCAGTGAGTTGGTATGTATAAATCATCTTTATTTTATTTTCCATAACAAATTAATAATGTTAAATTTACAGATGCTATTAAAACAGAAGGGTATACAACTAAAACCTACTCAACAACGATTCGAAACTGCTTCCGCCTTCAAAAAGGTCGGCTAGCAAAACAAAAATTTGATAGGAAGCCAAAAAATGAAAATAAAAATGTTGTAGAAATTAAAAAATAAATATTAAAATTGAACAAAAAATTATTTTTTATTTATTATTAAATTATTTATTCAATTACATTGCAGGAAAGTAAGCCACTTTATAAAGTGGGAAATTGCGTTTCAGGTATATTGTCTGGTAATGTATGCACATAACCATCCCATAAGCGATTTTTAAATTGTATGCTGCGTTTTATACAGGCTGCAGAATTTCTGCATTACAATATTTTATAAGGCTACGCTTGGGTAATGGAGACGCGAAAGAAACTTCGGCTCGTCATTACTTTCTGCATTACGATATTCAATAAAGTCATGCACCGTGTCTACAAAGCGGCCATTGTGTTAAGAAAGTAATGAAGCTTGTACACGTTTTTTCAATGCATACAACCGAGGAATATTCCATTCGTAATCGACCTAATAATGAGCATTTGAGCCACTGAGCAACAAGAAAATCCAGGCAATCACTGTCAGAGAGCGCATTTGGTGCGCGAAGCCCTAAAAAAATGCAATTCATTCTGCTTGCTGACTGCCACTGCGTAGCACAGTCAGCTAGCCATGTTGTGTGTATGCGCTCGTATGCCAGCGATTTTCTACCGCGCAGACCCTTGTTTTTTGGGATGATCGCCTGTTACTTCATGCTTATCTGCGTGTGTATTCTTCATATGTTCCTCCTTACTAGCTGTATAACTACAAAACACTAGAGCATATGCATACCAACATACATATATTTACATATTTATATATATGAATGTGCGTTTGCATATGTATGTTTGCAGTTTTGCTGGGCCAGGGCTTTGTAGTGATTTTTGTTTTTTTTTTGGTTTCTGCTGGGTACCATCCCGCCAGTATTGGCAACTAGTTCAGAACTAGTCTAGAACTAGTTGCAAAGTGTAAATGACTGGTTCTCGCTCGATTGCTTTTTAATGCTAACAACTATTTACTTTTACATGGGGATGTCCTAGGAGGGCAACTAGTTCTCCTTAGCATTACCTTGAACTAGTTCGATTGGGTTAAAACTAGAACTAGTTGCCAACTGACTAATTTGTGTCAAAATTAGAACTAGTTGCAAATTGACTACTTAAATAACAAAAAAACAGTATTGCAAATAATCTAAATTTTGATTCAAAATTATAAGTTGTTCGCTATTTTTTTTGGCTGAAAATAAACAAGACTATTGGTAAAAAAAAAAAAAAATCTTAATTTCAACAATTTTTTTTTTTATTTACAAAACATTTCTTTTCTAACGATTACATAATTTAAACATTAGCTCTTCTTCTGGAGGTTTGTCCCCTTCTGGTATTGAAGCTGAAAGATATAAATTTATTGTTTTTTATAAAATAAGTATACTACATATATTCAATGGGTCTATAAACTACTTATTACCTAATAGCACATTGTAAAAATTGAACTTTTAATGACTTTTTTTCGAGGGTTCCAGAAATGTTGTACACATTGTCCGCCAGCACACTTTGCATCTCCATTTTTAACCTAATCTAAAATGTATAGGAAAACGCAAAAAGAATGTATAAGTAACCGCAATGAGAATTAAAAGATATTATTATTTTTACTTACATAGTAATCTCTTGTTTAAGGTGCTCCTCGGGCTCCAGAGGAAATTTAGTGCGGTACAGGTTGTATTTTTATACACTTGTTTTTAATTGTTTTTATATTTATTTGTTTAGATTTAATTGTTTTTAGATTTTTAATCAAAATTTTAAAATGCACTTAAACTGGCAAAAATTAGACAAGCATAAAACGCATAGCACAGAAAACAAAATTCAACCGGTAAATACTTTGCCTCTCTCCATTCGCTAAGGCATTGCAAAGCAATTGCTCTCTCAAATGGTATCAGCAAAGCACTGAACGCATAAAGATTGTGAAAAGGTTTTACAACTGACTACCCGTCGCATTACTTTAGAACTAGTTGCAAAACAGTTAGTTGAGAACTAGTTGCAAAATAGCTAGTTGAGAACTAGTTGCAAAATAACTAGTTGAGAACTAGTTGCCAAATAGCTAGTTGAGAACTAGCTGCAAAATAACTAGTTGAGAACTAGTGGAGTTTTGGAACTGACTACAAAGCGAACTGACGGGATAAGCATGTGTGTGTGTCCCTGTATATCTACATGTGCATATTTAAATGTATGTGTGTAGCATTTGCCTTTATTTTAACCTTTTTCAACTATCATGATTTTCGACAATTCGTAAACAGCCAATATTTAGATTACAATTTGGTGCATATTTGTTTCTTCCTACAAAAAACCTAAAAATCAATACTTCCAAGGCAGCCAAATTTCATTTTTGGTGCTGATCGACCACTTGCAGGATCAGGCACACAGCATAAAAAACAAGCGTCTAGTAAATTCGAGGCAAATATTAGTTTTGCATTGCTGGTCCTACATACTCTTTCATGTTTTTATCTCTATGACCATTTTTCAATATATTTGCCATCGCAACTACTACACAACTACCGAAAGTGTATTCGGTAGTGCATTTGTATTAGGCATTTGCCGAAACACTTGCCCAAACATTATTTTATTTTGGTTTCCTTTACTCAGAAGTTTCGGCAAATGCCGAATAAAAATGCACTATCGAACACTACCGAGTCCAGCAAAAATTGCCACAAAATGCGCTCTCTGAGAGTGGTGTCGCCTGGATTTTAGGTTCCAACTGGCAGTAAGATTTTGGCCTCATAACGACTCTATCTGTATGTATTCTTGTTGGTAACCAGCAAGCAGTGTTTTCCGTTCAGTTGAATGGATCAGCTGTTTTCACAATTCTAGTTAAATTCAAGATTAGTTCGGGTAACTGGGCTGACCGCACACCGGACCCAACAAAACGTTTTTTTGTTGGTCCGACACGAATACATTTTTTTTGATATCGCACACCAAAACCAACACCTTTCGACAAACATTTTTTTTTCGACATTTTGATGAGTGTTTGAACTCACTAGCGATGTGTTAACAATTGCAAAACCATTAAAATTTACTTTTTGTTTTGCTTTTGACCGCCACCAGCAGAACAACAAAGCGCGCACATGCATACGCATAAATACGCACAGACACACACAAACACTTACAGACAAACTTAGCGAACTTCTTTCATAAGTGAATGATAAGTGTGGAATACCCTACCTATGTTTATTTGCTATATTAATTGATTAATTAATTAATATTATTAAACTATTTTTAGCAATTTCTCAATTGTTTGCTACTCGCCAACTTATGCTTATTAAGTATGCAATTATTGCGTATATATTATATTCACAGTAGCACACTCATCATTGGTCAGTTCATTTTCTTATTACAGAAGTCCGCTATGTTTGTCTGTAAGTGTGTGTGTGTTTTGTGTCTGTGCATTCATGAAGAAGCAAAACAGAATTGCCTTGGACGAATGATGATTGCTGCATACCCTAACTAGCTTATTTGCTATATTTATCAATGAATCAATTAATATTATTAAATTAATATCTCAATTGTTTGCTAAGCGCCAATCAAAGTATGCATTTATAGCAAATATATTATTTAAGTACATGTCCACAATAGCACATATAATTTATAAGGGTATTCAACACTCATCATTCTTGTTGCTTAACAGCTGCATGGCTCGACCGTCCCGGGCTGGGGCTTCTCTGCCGCTGCACCAAGCATCAATACCATCATACTTATTTTGAGCAGAGAAAATGTTTTTACAACAAACACATACTATTTGCTATGCTAACGCTGCGAAAAGTTTTTTGAAAGCGTCGACGCTGATCATGTGTGAGATAACGCGGTGTGAGGTTTGCATGTATTGAACCGCTTGGCTTTTGCTACCCGCGCCTATAGATGTTTTTATTTTTTCGAATGCTGTTGGCTGGAATTATGTTGCGCTTCGACAAAAATATCTTTAATGAATATTATTATTATTATTATTGTATTGTATCGCACACCGAAGCCAACAAAATGTCGAAAACAAAAATTTGTCGGAAGGTGTTGGTTTTGGTGTGCGATATCAAAAAATATGTTTTCGTGTCGGACCAACAAAAACCAACAAAAAAACGTTATGTTGGCTCTGGTGTGCGGTCAGCCTAACTGTAAGGGTGTGGCAAATATAAAGATTTGTCAATTTTGAGTTATCGAATTTATCGATTTGAAAAAAACAGATCAATAGCCCAAAATCAATCTGAATAGTTAAACAATTTCTTTAATTCAAGCTTGATATCAATTCTAAATAATAAGGTTTATTACTGCCAACTTTTTTTGAAGTAAAAATTGCATCGTTTAACAAACACCACCATACCCCTTTTGCAAGCAGTCTTTTAACCGTCTGTTCTTTACTGGGTATCAGGGTATTAGGCAGTCGGTTGCAACTGCGACGTTCTCGATTCAGTTTTATTCTACACAAGAGCTAACTTTGAATTCATGGGAGCATCATGTATATTTTTTTTAATTTGATATAGATTTTGTGGAAAAATAACCCCACATCTATTTATAATGTTGACTCATATTTAGTCGTAACCATTATCTATTCGTTACCAAAGTCTGACAAGCAGAAACAGCGTGCTTTAAATTTGAAATAACGGGGGAGTACTTTTAATCAGAAAACGATTTTTCATTACATCATCAACGCGCGTAACGTTTCACACGACCAACGATTTTGTGGTTTTGTCTGATCAATGCCGTAAATTGATTAGGAGAGTGGTGTGATGACCGTAACATAGGACCTACGGACAGACGGACAGACACCATGACGGACATTGCACAAACCCAATATACTCTTTACCTTTGGTATCGAGTATAATAACCTTTATTTCTAATAAACAGTTTACTTACAATTTTTTACTCGGATTTAATTTATTATTTTTTATTTTTGGCAATAAAACTTAAAAAATGGTTTTAAAAATATTATGAGAGATTTCTATACTATTATACCGAAGGTCCAGAGTATTGATTTTGTGCAATGTCCGCCATGCTGTCTGTCTGTCTGTATAAACGCGCATTTGTTGGACACATTTTAAACTTTGCTGTTGATAATAGTGATACGCCCTATAACATGTCAGTATAGATCGAGGTGCAAATAGGTAAAAAACATATTTCTCACAAGTTTACTAATGGTGGGAAGATAGCTGGATCTTCCACAAAGATCTGCACAATCAGAATGGATGCCACGCCACGCATTCGTATATTTTCCACATTTATTGAGCTAAAGTCAGGAAGGAAGATGCCTGGGATCTGTACCAAAAATATTATACCACCCGTCTTTTTCAATCGGAAAGATATCTAGTGACATCCCAAATGATGTGTGTCAAAAATTTTGATGACGCTTTTTTAAATCTGAAATTTTGAGCTTTGGTCGAATTTTGTAGACAGCGCCCACCCTTTCCCTCTTTGTACTCTCCCTTTACAAACAGACCTTTTTACGAGGTACATATTCTGGTATCATAGTAAATTTAAGAGAAAGTGTTTATCGCAAATTTTATACCATCATCCATGCAAAATATCATACATGTTCGTAAAACAAAAATAAAAAACGTTAAAAAACATGTACTTTTATCTGAAACACATCTTTGGTGAAAATTCTCTAGCTCTAGCTAGTCGGGAACTTTTAAATAATTCACTCAAACTATGAATTACATACGTATATAATTCTTCAAGAATATTTTTTCATACTGTTAAAATTACCATTAAAAAGTCGTTACTATATATGCTACCTTATGATGTGTGCGTTTGGATAGGAAAATGTGAGCAAAATGGTTGTACGAAATTTTATTGATCGTCATTCAAAATTTCATATAGACTATAGTATACCGCATTCGCAAAGTTTTAAAAAAGTGGTCACTAAAAATTTACTGAACCAAAAACGGCTACTTGAAATTATAGCAACCAAATTTGCTATGTTTACTGAATACAAATACATATTTTATTTTGTTTATGTATAAATTTATAGAAGGCATTTTACATTTTTGTTTGACCAGTTAAACGGGTTCACCAAAAACAGCTGTTCAACAAAAAAGAGCGAATCTATGAAGGTGTGCGGTGTCCGTGTGAGTCTGGTTCTTGGGTGCTTTAGAGGCGAATCATATCATGACGAAAACGTACATTTCTCTTAATGATCAATTCTTGATTTTAAATAAATAGCGCTCATTCTCTTAGTTTTTCGTTCGCTTTAAATGCAAAGCAGAACGCTTAATCATGATGCAAACAACCAGGTGGACTCAAATTTGACACCTTGCTCAATTTGAAGTACCAGCGTGCTCAGTCGCCCAGCTGTTTGAAGGGCTGTGTGCCGTAACTAAACAACAGAGACGCAAAACAGATATCTATCGCATTCGCACTTACAATATTAGGAGAGAAGAAATTGTAAAAATTTGCTTTTCGTTTCGCACTTATACATTTTATCAGTTGGTATCCATCTATCAGAAATGAACCCACCGTGTTGAGTTCATCATGCGCTTATTATTACTATCATCTTCGCACTCACGTAATCTAACCATAACACTTCTTAAAGGCTGAAGCCAAGCGAGTGAAATTCGAACGTTCACGCGTGAATCTGAATCATGAGAGTTTTTCGTTTAAGTTAATTTTTCATCGTTTTGAGTGCTCTTCGCTCTTTTAATTGCTTTTTGCTTTGTTTGCGTCTGCTCTAAGAGCACGACGCGTCGTAATTTTTATTTTTAGTTATGACCTTATCATCGATTATTGCTTTGTGTGTAGTCTATTTAACCAAGTCTTCAGCGTAGTTGTCGAACAGCTGCAACATGGCTGCAAACTGACCGAGCGGGGTATATTAAAATTAAGTTGAATTAATATATATAAAGAACAAAGTAAATTCTAAGCATTATCAAAAAAAATGACTAGCTTGAAAACTTTGTAAAATTAGATGTTTGTTTCATTAGTGTAAAAAAAAATATATATACAAATGTAAACAAATGGTTTCAATATTTTGTTTTTGGATTTTTTTAAATAAAAAATCTGAACAACTTGTGCAAAATTATAAGATCCGATTTTTCACATCATGTACAAACAAACTAAAATGTGCTTCGTTCAAGAGCTAAAAAACTTATAAAATCGAATTTCTTTGAAACCAGGTGATCCTTTCGGGACTACGTTTATCCTGGCTCTAAGGTACCTCCCCAACAATTTTCAGCCAAATCAGTTCAGCCGTTCTTGAGTTATAAGTATGGTCACTAACACGATTTTCTTTTATATATATAGATTCAAGAGCTTACTAAACAATGATAAAATTATAGGCTGGGTTATTTCTTAGCTATGGCAGCAGAATGTTTCAGGTGCATGGTTGTGTGTGTTTCTTGTTATTTGTCTTATTTGTTTACACCTTTTTCTTATTTGTATGTTTTTCTTTTTTTTTTGTATAAATGTACATGGGTGTTTAAGGAAGATTGCTTAATTTTCTTTATAAATTCTTAGATGCATGATCTAAACTTATGGTTTTTAAGTATCTTCGAATGTGTGAATTGTTTGTGATTCGATAGACAATGGAGAGGGCTGGTTTTTTTAAATAGTGTTTGTCTATAATTTTTTATGGTGTTGCAGTTGGTTAGTTTGTGTTAAATTAAGATGTTATTGCAAATGAGGCATGTTCTGGGAGATTGATCAACATAGTGTAAGTAGGCTATTTTTGAGTGTCCGAGACTGAGTGAAACCTCACACCCCGTTAGCATTCCAGCGTTATCAACGTCGGCGCTCTGCAGCGTGAGCATTGCAAATATTATGTGGTTGTTGTACAACAATAGTCTCTGCCTGAAAATAAGTTTGATGGTATTGGTGTAGCGGCAGCGAATAGTTGTAAAAGACGAAGACATGATCGTAGGCATACGAACAAACACGATGTGTCTGTTGCTTTGCATTCGCTTTGGTTTATTTGCGCGTGGATGCCGCGAGATGCTGCTATAATTTTTTGAGCTAAAAAAAACTAGATAGACAAAAAATAGAGCTAAAAGAGGCTAAAAAAAAGACAAAATTATATGAAAAAAAGGCTGGTTTAAAAAACACTATTTTCTTGGTTAAATTTAAGGAAATAACTGTTTTAATGTTTTTGTTATTATTTCTGAGCTCTTACTTTTAATTTATAATAATAACCAGGACTGTTCTAAATTCCGAGTCGAAACGGAATCGAAATGGATTCTCATTTCGAAGCTTGAATTCCCAGCTTTCGATCGACATATATTCTTCTTAAACTCAATTTCGATACAAATTTTGTCAAACAAAAAAAAAAAAAACAGTTTATTTAAATAAGGTTTTAACAATGCCGGCAGCAATTATAATTCCCTTAAAAATGCAAAAAATATTATTAAATGTTCACAAATAATTATTCGCTTCCTTACATTTTAAATATAACAGTCGTGTCTGGATATAGTGAACTAATTTTTGCAAGGCCTGTTCACTATTTCGAGGTTGTTCAATATTTCGAGACTCACATTTTATGCTCAAAATAAATAATTTGTGAATGGAAATGCTAGATTTAAAATCAATTAAATAAATATGTAAACAAATTAAAGTCAATATGTAAATTTATTGAAAAAAATCACGAATTGTTTGCTTGTTGCGTCCAGAAATTAATTTTTGGACAGCTTTTTCAAGTAGACTGCGCGTTTTTAGAATCTAGAAGCTATTGTCGAAATAAATAACAATATCTATGACTTCTATGAGATAATTCATGAACTATGTACTATTAAAAAACAATGTGAAAATTTTTATCCTTTTCCCACTGTCACACGCTTTAGACATTATTTTGAACTCCGTTACTTTTCAATTCAGTGGTTTCTGCGAATTGCACGTGGTGTCGCAGTGTAGCAAAGCAAAGAATGTTTAGTAATGTAAGTGTGAGCATTCCCTTTTGTGTGTTATTTCTTTCTTTTTCTGCTTAAAGTTTATTAAAAAAATTTTGTTCACTATTTCGAGTTTTTCGTTTGTTCACTGTTCACTATTTAGAGTACTCCATGTAAATTTTTGGGATGTTCACTATTTCGAGGTGTTCACTATTTCGGGTGTTCACTATATCCAGACACGACTGTATGATTGAGAGCAGCTGTTTACCGCAACTCATAAATTCTCGATACTATCGAGTGTTAGGGATGCCCTACACAGCACAGATATTTATTATTATTTATTATTATTTTACTTGTATTCGTGTAATTACTCGTTTTTGCTTAAGCTAAACTTGTCTCCTATAGAGGAATCAAGTTTTTATAGTTATTTTAACAAAAATCTTGTGTAAATAAAACCAAGAAAAAATATAATTCTTTGGTTAAACATGACGACTCTACATTTTGTATAAATTAGCTGTTACGCAGCTGGCAGGTTATTTGATTAATTGGCTATGTACATTTAAAACTGAATCGAATATAAATTAGAATTCTGCACTTCAAATTCGAAATACCACCTTCATTGTGGAATATATCTGTTAAGTAGTAAAGTTAAATAGTAAAACCAGTACACAGAAAGCCCGCTTGATTAGATTTATATCTATCACAATCTTTAATAAATTAAATTTGTTTTTTTATATCTGCACATTACTTGTTCCAAACTCTAAAGGGAGGTTCTGAATGCCTGGAGAGCTAAATCGCGATGCAATGTAGTACCCGTCGAGCACACGGAGGAACTCTTTCATGAGCTCAGCTTTCATCCTAGCGAAAAGCAGAGTAAGATCTTTAATAAAACTCATAAAAAACTATGTTTGTAATGTTTTTGTCTGCACACAGTCAGTGAAATGCTGCAAACAGCGAAGAAAGTGGCCCGCAATGGTCGCGGTCAGTCGAATGGTTTGACATTTGGACAATTTTGTGTACTCGCTGCAGATTTAAAGCGCTTCCGGTAAGTGCTTGAAATGTTAAAAAAGAACTGTGACCATTCAAACTATTACCATTTAATATTTATGTATTCTGTTTTCTAGGGGATCATTAATATCAGATTCATCAAACTTCAACAATTTAAGTTACAAACAACTCCCAAGCTCTTGTATGCATCAACAGGTCGAAATGGAAAACAGCTCCGATAAAACTCAAAACCAATTTCAAACTGAAAAGGACTTCTCGCAGCACAGCAAAAAGTCCGAACATTATGGCTCTGAGTTGCGCAGTACAAAGTCTTTTAGTAGTGTTGATGATACAAAAAAGAAAAAGAATGTCAGTATAGAGCCAGTTCAGGTGTTTCTCGGAGGCTCTTGCAACCCAACTACGTGGCGTGCTGATGTTGCCATACCTGCACTGAAAGAACTAGGAATTTCGTTCTATAATCCTGTAAGTCTGCAATCTAAATATATTAATATTTATATATATATATTATATTAACTGTTTGAATATTGGTGAGGTAATATTGACAGACAAGACAAAGTGGGCGTTAAAGGTGGGCGTGGCAATTTTATTTTTTTTTGCCACAAACCATCCCGTTGGCTACCACAATACATCACCAAAATTTCATCAAAATCGGTTAAGCAGTTTCAAAATCTATAATCCACAAAAAAAAAATTAATGAGTGTTCGAACTCACTAGCGATGTGTTAACAATCGCAAAACTATTCAAATTTACTTTTTGTTTTGCTTTTGACCGCCACCAGCAGAACAACAAAGCGCGCACATGCATACGCATAAATACGCACAGACACACACTAACACTTACAGACAAACATAACGAACTTCTTTAATAAGTGAATGATGAGTGTGTGATACCCTACCTAGTTCATTTGCTATATTAATTGATTAATTAATTAATATTATTAAACTATTTTTAGTAATTTCTCAATTGTTTGCTAACCGCCAACTTATACTAATCAAAGTATGCATTTATAGCAAATATATTATTTAAGTACATGTCCACAATAGCACATATAATTTATAAGGGTATTCAACACTCATCATTCTTGTTGCTTAACAGCTGCATGGCTCGACCGTCCCGGGCTGGGGCTTCTCTGCCGCTGCACCAAGCACCAATACCATCATACTTATTTTGAGCAGAGAAAATGTTTTTACAACAAACACATACTATTTGCTATGCTAACGCTGCGAAAATTTTTTTGAAAGCGTCGTCGCACACATATGTATAACGCTTTGATGCTAACGCGGTGTGAGGTTTGCATGTATTGAAACGCTTGGTTTTTGCTACCCGCGCTAGGGCATGATGAAATAACATAAGGTGGTCCCGTCGGCAACAGACATCCACTTATTGTATGCTTGCAATAAGTGCGAGTGAAAAGAACATAGTATAGTATGTCGTATTGAGTGTGAGTGAGGCGGCAATGTGATTGTTCTCGTCAACAAGCAAACGTGCACTGAAATAAGTGTATACTTCGTAAAACTTCGGCTGCCGATGGGACCACCTTATGTTATTTCATCATGCGCTAGGGTTGTGCAAATATGTAAAAAATGTCGTATCATCAGGGTTTTTTCAATATTTATCACCAAAATATATGGATATATCTATATATTTTTTGATATTTTTTTATATTTTAGCATAAAAATCTTAAACCCCCCCAAAAAAACATTAACTTTAAATGCATTATAATTTGTTTGAGCTTTTTATTCTTTTAAAAATAAAACAATAATGTATGTATGTGATCCAATACCAAAGCACCGATTACTTCGACTTCTTCTACAAGCTAGACAACAATAGAACGTATGTTAAAGATTATGCATAATGTATGCCATACATATGTACATATATATTATATGTTTTTGTTGTACATGTATGTTTCGGTTATTGGTCATTAAATAAGTATTTCTTCGATTCTTTTTATTTGTGTGTGTGGATATAATAACAAACCATTAATTTTAGCAAATTTATTTTCATATCAACCCTTTATTAGATTTTACTAAAGCGTTGAAAAGATTTAACACATTTGGAATAAGCTTCCGAGTGCTTGTTCCTTAAATGAGACAGGAGATTAGTGCTGTTACCACTTGATTTTATTATTTTTGCACAAAGGCTGCACGTGGCATTATGTGCATTTATATTGGTGTAAAAGTTCTTTGCGCTCATCTTCTCTTTCTAAGATTTTGATGTGTAGTGTGACCAACCACAATATCACAAAATATATTTCCAAATAATATCGATATGCGATATATCAGTGAGCAAAAATATTTCGATATAAATATTTATTTTTTTGTAAAAATATCGATATATTGATATTTTGATATATTATCAACAAGCCTAAAGGCCCCTACGCAGATGACAGTTCAGCTCTCGTACCGTACTGCACCAATTTAACGAGCCGTATCGACCAGTTCTAAACAACGCACATATTGTGGCGGTCGGTTGACTACTTTCTCGAAATAAATCGGAAATGCAGCAGTGTTTTTTTAAATTTAACTAAATTTTAAATAATAATTAACGAACAACGTACGCTACTTTTGTGTTTCTGTACAACAAAATAATTGATACTGGCGGCTATAAAAAAAAAATCAGGCTGCAAATGCAAAAAAAAAAATGGTAGCATTTTAGTAAACCCATGTTTGATGAGCACAACTGAAATTACCAGAGATTATGATAAACATAACCGAAACCACTCAAAAGACTCAAAGCAAATTCACCTTACAGATCTTTACCCGGGCAGTACGGGTCGGCTTGAGTTGAAGAATAAAAATTTATATGTTATTTAAATTGTATCATATGAATTAATTTATATATTTTTATTAATTTCTTGTTGTGCAGCATTGACTGCCAAAACAATAAGTATGGCGCTATTGGAGTTCAATTTTGTCAATATTTTCCGAAATATGTATAAGCCGGCTCTTGCCCGACATGTTGTTTACTTTTTGCTCCATTTAACGAGCCGTGAAGATATGCTCAGCATTCTTCACTGGCCGTACACAGCCACACTGTTAATTAACATTTTCATTGTTCAACACTTATTAAAGGCCAGTACTTAACATACTGCGTACAAGGGTCTCGTAGAACTGTACGGGCGCTGTACGAGACCATTTTTTTTATATGAAGTTTCTACGGTACGAGAGCTGAACTGTCATCTGCGTAGGGGGCTTAACCCGCGCCTATAGATGTTAACACATCAAAAAACACAATCACAAACAAACATATGTACATTGCCTTTTATGCATATAAACGGTTGACTGCACAAACAGGCGAGTGGATTTACCATGTCCGCCCGTCCGTTTGTCTGTCCGTATGTTTGAACACATGGACCTCAGAAACTCCAAGCGCTACCCACTTTATATATGGAAAATAAGGACTCTTGAACCATTGGCAAATCAAGTTGGTCTTAAATTATCAATAACTCTTCTGGATTACGGTTATGAAGCAACAGCTTTGGAGCAAATTAGTAAGCATACTAGTCAAAACTATGAGCGACTATCAATCATGTAAACTTAGACACCTTTTACACGGTGAAACATTTTCATGAAACATTCGTTTGTAGGCAAAGGGTGTAGAGGGGTAAATGTTTCACGCAAAGTCTCATTTTGCTTTGCCTTATTCCGATTGCATGTAAACACAGAGTTGCACAGTGTTTTATGTGAATCATAAAGTTATCGATACAAAATATCGCCTAAGCAAATATTAGCGCAAATAGTAAATACACTGTTGTGGCTTATAAATTATTAAATTAAATTAAATTATTTACTTGTTACTTCTATCAAATCAATTAGATTTTAACAAATAAAACAGTCGATGGCAAAGATGTATGTTTATCGACCATAAATTTAAATCAGAGTTGCATTTACAAAAGGGGTCTTAGGGTCCAACACAACGCATACAAAATTTAAGCGTCTCTTCACAAGTGCCCTATGGACGACATGTCGTCATTTTTAATGACAAATAAAATGTTTTTTATAGCTTTTTATTAGCTTCACTTGTATTTATGTAAGTTAATTTTTGAATAGCTTCTTATTAGGTTTAAATGCACTTTTGACAACATTCCCATATAGTCTAGTGGTTAGGATACCTGGCTCTCACCCGAAAGGCCCGGGTTCAAATCTCAGTATGAGCATATTGCTGATTTTAATGTTATAGCCAAACTTAGTTTTTTTATATACTCTTTTCTTTTAATTGCACAAGCTATTTTTTAAGTTTTTAAACTATATTGCATTTTTCGATAATTTATTATTTTGTTCACATTTTTAATATAATTTTGTTATTGTAACTATTTGTTAATTTTATTATACTGGATACCGCAGCTAAAGAGTATACATATTGGTTTTGTACAATGTCCGTCATGGTTTCTGTGCGTCTGTATGAACGCAACTTTTTTCGCCACCTTTAAAGCTAGAGACTTGAAACTTTGCAAATATATTTTTTATGGCCGGGGCAGATAAGGTGTCAAGATTGTGGTTCTACGCCCACTGCGGGCTTTGCTATCGATAAATTCGATAACTGAAAATCGATAAGTCCACATATATCCCACATCCTTACAGCTAGAGCTAACAGAATTTATAAGGAGATAGCTGCTGGCATCCCACAAAAACTGCATCAAAAATATTGGTTGCTACGTCCACCCATACCGCCCCAGGCATCTCCACACATTTTTAGAACTGGTATACGTATATCTTTTAAGCTAGAGCAGAGATGGGCACGCACACATATTGTCTCAATTTTCACACGCATACAAACACAATTTTCGTGCGCTGCAGCGAAAAAACGAAGTGTGCTAAATGTATGAAAATTGCTTCGGCATGACCACCGACGACGACCGAACATTCGTTTTCTATTAATAGCTTTCAATGCTTATAGTGTACGTGTGATTTTGTGAAGCCGGCTGCGGCACAGGGCCTATGCACACGCTGCCTGCTTGTGCATTGGAACGTCGTGACGTGCCCATCTCTGAGCTAGAGCCACCAAATTTGATAAAAAGATAGCTGGTGACATCCACAAACAATTTCGTGACAGAACAAAGTTTGTTTTGAAGGCGAGATTCTACATCTCTTGACGCGCTGTGTTTGAAGCAATATTCTCGTTGTTCATCTGTTCCACCCGTCAAACGTTTTCTTTTTTAATAGCTTTTTATTAACTTTACTTGTATTTATTTCATTGCTTTCGTTGTTTTTCCCAATTGATGATATTTTGGTGGCATTTCGAACAATTCACTTTCAAAAAATAAGACAAAGTTAGAAAATTTCTATACTGTTTAAATATTTGTTAGGTTATGATGAAAGATAAGAGACAAATGGGGTGTAAAAGGTTGGCATCGCAAAATTGGCGTGTTCACAACAACTCATCTAAATTTCATTTTAATCGGTTCAGCGGTTCAGAGTCTATAAGGACAACTCCACATTCATTGCCTTTTATATTGTTCCTATTGTTCCGATTTAAGTTCTGTTTTGTTCTTCTGTTGTTGCGCAATGTCCGTCATGGTGTCTGTCCGTCCGTATGAACGCTTCTTTTTTCTACACCCTTCAAGCTAAAGACTTGAAACTTTGCAAAAGTCTTTATCTATGGCCGGGACAGGCAATTGACACTCGACAAAGATCTGCATCAAAAATTTGGATGCCACTCTTCCCATTCCACCCCCAGGGGGGCTGGTACCCAGCTTTGATAAATTTTGAGCTAGTTATAAAATTTGATTACATATAAGATAACAATTAACATTCCACAAAGATCTGCATCAAAAATTTGGATGCCACGCCCACCAAATCTTCCCCCAGCCCCCCTTCCCCTACCTTTTACATACTTTGAGCTACTCTCACAAAATTTGCAAGAAAGATAGCTGGTGGCATCCCCATCTGTATCAGAAAATTTTTCAGGCAGCGTACACCCCTGCCGCATCCGTACCCCTTTGCAATAAGGCGTCTTTTTACCGGTTTTAATACAGGTAACCAGTGTATCGCGGTCGGTTGCGTCCGACTGCAACGTTTCTACTTGTTTTTTTTGAGTTGTTGCATCTCCTTGCATCGTGATATTTCTTCAAAATCTGAGCGCTGTAGCTTAACATTTGCAAAAGTTACGAAGCCAATAGTAAATGTGAATTTCGTTTGTTGGCGATTTTTGAAGTTATACTTCTTATGTCTCGTCTGAAAATTCAAGGTAGCCTTTTGCAAAACCGTCAGAACTCAGTAAGTGCGACAATGGCAAATAGAGCTTCTGCCTAATTTCAATGAGAAAGAGTGATATAGCAAATGCTCTATTGCAGCAAGTATAAGTGTGACCATGATTCAAGAATTATGTAACAGCGCCATCTAGTTGTAAATAATTTCTTGAAGTTATTGGGGGTATTCACTTGTCCTCGTAAAATCGTAAAGCGTAAAGTCGTAAACTCAAAAGTGTAAAAAAAAACAACAAAATACATGAGGAAAAATGTACGACGTTTACTATACCCCTGGGTATGTCTAAACCAACTGTCGTAAAATGGCAAAAAATGTGAAGTTATAGTGTTGTAAAATTTTCCAAAGAATCGAGTAAAAATACTTGTTATTGAGCATATTTCGGTATTTTATCAAAAAAAAATTTGGTCACTCTTAAGTATGTACTTGTGGCTTGTCAAAACAGCTGTTTTATTTATATAACAGCTTGTCAAAACAGCTGTTTTACGACGACAATTACAACTGTCAAACGAAAAAGGGCGCTCATTAGCTCGTGTGTCGTAAAATTACGCTTTACGATTTTACGAGGACTTGTGAACACCCTCATTGTTTCTAATGATCATATTTCTGCAAATAAGAAACCTAATAACTTTCATTGGTTTGTAAATAATTGTTTTTTACATAAAATGCTTCATATTGTTGCTGAATACGACAATGTAGGGCGAAAATGCTGTTTAAAATGCAACTCTGCATATAAGGTTGCAGCTGAGTAGTATTGCATATTTTGCATATTAGGAATGGACATTAAACAAATACGTCGATGTGTTTTTCTAGAGTTATATATATATTTAATAATGTAAAAATATATGTAAGTATATATTCTCTTATAGCCTATTTCCACTGCTCAGTTATTTATTTAACAGTGAGTTAACAGTAACTGAGGTTTAGTTTGTATGTATTCTCCCATAAGGAATTAACTGAAGCATAACTAAAGAGAAACCAGTGCATTTGAACACTTGTTCGAAAAGTCACAAAACAGCTAATTGAACGTTGAAAAGGAGAGCGCAATTTTGAATTATATTTTTAAAATAATTAATATACTTCTTTTTAAGATGTATTTACGAAAAATATACGTAATTTGGGAGCAAGGCATGGAGAACTTGTTTCAGGGCAATGCAGAGAAACTCCCACGGCGGGAATGGGGGACGTGGATGGAATTTCTCCTTGAAGAACGCATCACTATTTTGTGGCACATCCAGCTCCCAAAACTTTACATGCCTTGGCTATTTTTAACTTAAATATAGAGACACTAGTTAGTGCCCCGCTTATTTCGCTGCGCTGATAGTTTATACAAAATTTAGCAACAGAAGATATATATAAATTAGAAAATATTTCACAAAATATTAAAGCAATATTCTCTTTTCCACGCCACCATTGAGGTAGAGAATCAGGCGCGTCAATATGCTCAATGTCCGTCATGGTGTCTGTCCGTCTGTCAGTCTGTCTGTCCGTCCGTCTGTAAGTTCGCAACTTTTTTCCACACCTTTCAAGGTAGAGACTTGCAAATGTATTAATTGATGGCCGGGACGGATCAAGTTTAAAGATTGGATTTCTACGATAACTGGGGAGCTGGCAAATCGATAAATTCGATAACTCAAAATCGACAAATCCACCTATTCCGGACACCCTTACAGTTAGAGTTACCAAATTTGGTAGGAAAATAGCTACTGGAATCCGCGAAAAATTGTGGTGCCACGCCTACCCATTCCGCCCCCGCAGTTTCAAATCAAAAACGCCAATAAATTCCTCAGTTTTTGAGCTAGAGCCACCAAAATAGGTGTTGACGATCCCCAAGAAACTGCATCAAAACTTTGGATGCCGCACCCATAACGGGTAGCGACACCCAAAGATATTTTGGAGCCAGGCCCACCCATAACGCTCACAGCACCCTTCCCTAATTTTTTACAAACTTTGAGCTAGAGTCACCAAATTTGGTAGGAAGATAGCAATTGACATCCCAAGAAGATCTGCAGGAATAATTTGGATGCCATACCCACCCATAACTCGCCCAGCCCCCCTTCCACCACCTTTATCAAACTTTAAGCTAGTGTCAACAAATTTGGAAGGAAGATAGCTGAAACTGTTGCTGCTGTGGCTGCAGCGGCTGCATATAAAACTGTGGCAAAGCACCCCAATAATTTTGTCCGTTCATTCTTGTATCACTTTTAGAAATGAAATGAAGCAATACGCAAATGGCACACTAAAGTAATCATTTTAAAATTCCCTGAAAGTGAAAGAGTTACTGTTATTTATGTGAATTGATCTCATCCACAGAACAATATCACATTTTCATGCTCTTAAGCCAATCGCTTTCCTCTTAGTCCTCCTTTGTTGTTTCAAATTCGTGTGTGCATACAACGGCTTATAATAAGCCTGAAGCGATCGACAAAAACAGCAACAACAATTCACAGTTATATTTATACCCTGAAATGGGTTAAAAAAGGGTATAATTGTTTTGTTGAAAAGTATGTAACAGGCAAAAAGAAGCATCTCCGACCCCATATAAAGTATATATATTCTTGATCAGCATCAACAGCCGAGTCGATACAGCCATGTGCGTCTGTCCGTCCGTCCGTATGTATGAACTATAAGAGCTAGAGCTTCCTACTACAAACCCAAAGAGGCAGCTTAAACTTGAACACGCTCGCGCATCGCTCTTCATGTTCGGCGCTGGATGACTAATATTTTTAAGTCTCGCTCCGATCATGCGCCTTCGTTGTTGCCTATTTCGGCTGAAGATGAAACTCATTGCGCAGTCACCGGTGTACCTTCTGCGCAGATGACGTCACATGTGACCGGTTGGGTATGATTTTCATATTGCATACAGACATTGTAGTGGATTTGAATAAGTTACGACTGCTAATTCAATTAATTTGCTTTTAACAGTCGTGCCTTATTCAAATTCACTATGTCTGTATGCAATATGAAAATCATACCCAACTGGTCGTTATTTTATTTTTTTTTAATTTTCTGTTTAATAATAAAACGATTTATTGTAATCGAGTCTGTGGAAAATAACTGAACTCATTCAAACTAAAATAAAATTGTAAAAGCTATTCTTTAAATTATTAAGAAAATTTTGTCTTCGCCGCCGAAAAAAAAACAATCGGCGTAAACCTCTAGTATAGAGTATAACTTCTACACTTTAGTTTTTTTTTTAATTTGCAGCATGGTTTTTTAATTCGATTATAATCAATTTTACTTTTGCAAATTTTAAGAACCAACGCTCAGATTTTGGGGGCATATCAACAATAAATGTACCAACTTAACAAAAAACAAGTGGCAACGTTGCAGTCGGACGCATCCAACTGCGATACACTCGTTACCTGTATTAAAATTTTTGAAAAGGGGTACGGATGCGGCAGGGGTGTAAGCTGCCTCAAAAATTGTCTGATGCAGATGGGGATGCCACCCGCTATCTTCCTTAAAAATTTGGTGATACTAGCTCAAAGTTTGTTAAAGGCGGAGGAAGGGGAGCTGGGGGCGCTATGGGTGGGCTTGCCATCCAAAATTTTGATTCAGATCTTTGTGGAATGCCAATGGGGGGGATGTGGGTTGGTATGGGTGGGATTTAAATTATTCCTGCAGATCTTTTTGGGATGACAGTTGCTATCTTGCTTCCTAATTTGGTGACTCTAGCTCAAAGTTTGTAAAACGTTGGTGGCTCCAAAAATATATTTTTGGGTGTCGATACCAGTTACTCTAGCTCAAACACCATGAAAGATACACGCATTTGCATTTTAAACGAAGCGTTGGGATGGGTATAACTCGGCGTGGCATCCAAAGTTTTGATTCAGATTTTTGTTGAATGCCAATGGAGGGGGGTGTGAGGTGGTATGGGTAGGCGTGTCATCTAAATTATTCCTGCAGACCTTTGTGGGATTTCAATTGCTATCTTGCTTCCTAATTTGGTGACTCTAGCTCAAAGTTTGTAAAAGGTTGGTGGTTCCAAAAATATATTTCTGGGGGTCACTAAAAGTAGTTCCGCGAACTTTTTGATCAGGGTGGTATTTATGCCCGACAAAATATAATATTTAACACTTACAAGGATTGTCGTAGATAATTATACTCTGTGACCAAACGTAGAAGATTTTAATTGTTTTGTTCAATGTCCGTCTGTCTATCCAATCTTCCAGTCTTGGGAATTCGATAAAATGTCTGCGGAAGACATTGTGTCATGAGGGCGCTAAAACTAACCTGCCTTTTTGATCTGGCTACGACCACCCACGCCGCCTATGCTCCCCGCGTCTTTAAATTTAATATACCTATCTACTTCCTCGGTTTTAATACACCGAAACCCATGAAATTGTAATTTAAACCCACTAAGACTTAAATCCTTGCATTTATCACCAATCAGTCAGTCAGAAATGTTGTTTATTTATACAATAAATTTAAAGAAAATATTTGAATTTTTCGTAAAAAAAACCGCAATTTTTTTTTATTATTAATATAACTACGACTACTTTCAGCAAGTCTCCGATTGGACGCCCGATCTCATTGAGCTCGAGCATCGAGCCAAAGAGAAGGCTCGGGTATTATTCTTTGTCATGGATTCGGAAACACGCGCATCTGCTGGTGCCATAGAGGCGGCACACATAGCGGGTCAAAACTGCAAGCAGCTAGTGTTGGTCTTGCATCCGTATAAACCAAATCAATTTATCCTCAATGAGCCAATTTCACATCAGTAAGGGTTTATATCAACTAATTTGTCTTTAATCATTCTAAAATAAATTATATTTATAGAGAATACCTCGATTTAAATCGCAATCAGTTAATACTTAAGGAGCTAGTCTCCCGTCGCGGCCTGCCAGTGTTAGATAACATACCCTCCGGCTTGCAGCGCACCAAGGATATTCTAGCAAAAAAATGGAATCCACCGTCTAAGATATCTTCTATTTTGAAGTAAGTAATGCCAAAGAACAATACAAACAGAAATATTATGTTTTCTTGGAATTATCTCATCTCATTTTCTTGGTAGCTTAAAACTAGAGACTTTGTATGCATAATTTAAATCATATAAAAGCTCCCTAGTTTAATGCCCTGTCCTCATTAGGGCTACATCTTGCATCTTCGCATCTTGAGCCAAGATGTTGAACATCTCCCATACAAATTGTATGGGTGCTAGATATGGCAGATGCTGGCGTCTAGCCAAGATGTGAGTACATCTGGTGTTAACAATACTCGATACTCAAAAAAAATTTCTGTTATGATCGATAATTTTTTTATCGGCATGGTGACACCACTACATTAACGTTAAAATTTAAATTTATTTTATTAAACTAAATAATTCAATAATAATAAAAAAAATAATAATTAATTAGCGCTTCCACTTTACGGTCGTTCTCCAAAATAGATAATAAAATTGGATCCATATTGTACTCTCTGAATCCAAATCAGAAGGACGATTGGGGTTATCTGCCCTTACTTTTTTGGCATGACAACGTCTATTAAATCGATGAAAGTCGGATAGTGGCGTCCTTTGAGTTTGAGTTTTAGGTGACTATTATATATTAGGTATGCAAAGTTGAAATTTGTGGAAAAGTCAATTTTACGGAAAGATTTTGTAAAATATTGCTCAGGGCTATCTGTCATAAATTGCATACAACACAATTTGACTTTTTTTCACTTTTTTATCTTTAAGAAAAAATGGGCAAAAACGGGCAGATGAAACTTTTTCCATCAAAGTTGAAAAATAGTGAAAAAATAAATAGTTGGTAAATATCGATTTAACTAGCACCAAACCGACTGCAGACTGGCAAAACAAACAGTAATTACAATTTTATTTATTTTAATTCTATTCTTAATAAAAAGATCTATTAATACAATCAAAAATAAAGACCATCCGTACCCTAGTTTTTAAGATAGTGTATCTCAAAGCCGACCAAATTACCTTAATGTTGTGACTTTAATGTAACACAAAAAATCAGACAACTTTGAAGGGCTGTATCTTCAACAAATCTGGTTGTATTAAGGATGGCAGATTTAAAATTTTTGTAAAATTTACTATAAAGTAAGTTCATTCAATATTTTTTAGGGGCACAGTCAATTTTAGATTTTTGCCATCTTACTTGTTCTACGGATGCCACTGTGCGTCGGCTGCACACACAAAAAGTTTCTAGTAACGCTCATTTTCCCGTTACGCTCAATACAAGTAAATGTTAATGCTGTTATGTTTTAAAGATGTGACGCTCCTTTTTTGATTTTTCGACTTTGTATGACCCGATATCAACTGCGCGTTACAACTTCGGCAATAAAGGTTAATTATTCCAGCCTTTTAAAAATCTGATTAATAGTATAATTTCAAGTATTAATTCTTTGTTCATTAAATTTAAGATATAAGCAAGAAAAGAAACAAATTCAGAGAAAACCAAAAAAAGTACAGAGAAATACAGAAAATGCAGATAAATTAAATTAAATCGTAGATTTCATTTCATTCCTTTTTATCCATACAAAATAGTGATAATTCAATAAAAATTATTAAATTTTGTTCATAAAAGTAGTATGCAATCAATGTTTTGTTATGACGACACGTTAAACTATGGTCATCAAACCAACTGAACAGACAACCAATTTTTTTTTGTGATATATGTATTTTGAAAGCGTTTGATGCGAAAATGTATATTGATTTTTGCTTAAAGCCCGGGTCCCACTATCGGCGCAAGGTATACATTTTCGGCCTATTTCATGTACCGATAATGTGACTGCATTAGTTAGGAAAGTTCCATAATAAATCAAATTTCGAAGCAACTTCAGCCCATTCTTCTTTTATTGAAGGTATCTAAATAAGGGTAACTTTTGAAAATATACATATACAGGGGTGCCACAGAAAACGTCAGTGAAATTTGATTCCGCCAGAAGCAAAATCGTCTTAAAATTTTCACGGTGCCACAGAACTCCGAGTGATTTCATTTACTTAGTGTGTGCACAAACCTTATCGGACTTGGCTGCTAAGGGTTGACACCACGCCAGATTAAAATAGCAAAGTGTTTGTTTAGCACCTTTTGTAGTCTAAACATATCAGAATAAAGGGCTTTCAACTGGTTTCATATTTTATTAACATTTTTTAATGTTTTTGTACAGAAGTTGATTGTTTTTAGCAAATAAACACACAAGAAAACATTTAAATTTTGGCGGGAAAACAATTAAAAGATATTCGGCAACTCTAGAAGCTATCTGCCAACTGTCTGGCAACAATTTCCGCCTGACAGCAATCAGCTGTTCATAAATCATCCCCAAATTGTTTTAAACAGAAGTTGTTTTTAATTGAATATGCCGTTAGCGAGATTATTGGCCATAGAAGAGCTTCAGCGGCAGAAAATTAGGAAAGAAACCATGCAGCGAAGGGTTCTCAGAGCGTTTTCTTCTTCTTTCTTTGTTTGTTTTGGCTCTGCCATTTTCCAGATGATGCCGCTTTTAAGGCGTTGCCACCTGGCACAATTACAGCTGACCACAAATGTTTTCACAAATTGCACAACAAGTAAAACAATTTTGAAGTCAAGTTTGTGTTTACTTCAAAGAGCTATTTTTTAATGCTTTATTAAAAGAAAACAGGAGTGGTTCCACAATATTTTTATTAAACACATTACTCCGAATTTATGCTTGAGAAATGTGGCATTACTGCATTGACTGCATTGAATTTGCTTCGGACTAGGTGGCAGCATCAGATTTTAGGGTTTTTGCGACGTTTTGTTTCCGCTCAAAACTAGTGAGCGTTTTGGTCTGTGGCACCGTGAAATAAAAACGGCGTGAAATTCGGGCGGAAGCGTTTTCTGTGGCACCCCTGATAGATTTGGTAAAGCATGTGTTCCTACCTAAGTATTTTTAAGTTGACTGTACATCGCATCATAAACTTCAGGAACAAATTTTGAGATAGTGTTTGGGCATAGACAGTTTAAAGTATAGATATTGCAATGGGTAAGACAAACCTAGTCCCAGGCCCCCGAGCTAGGCATAGCTGTACTTTTCTATGGTCTGCCTGTGCGTGAGCGCGATAGCGGATAGCATGTGCAGCCGTTCTTGTTTCAGCACTCAGAAAAGGGTCAAAATGTGTCGTGTGCGTTGTTTACATTTCTTGCTTTGCCTGCCTGTCGAGATTTTTGCTATTTTTTGATATTTCTGTCGTTGTCTGTCTCTTTCACAAGTGAACTACTGAATACACTTTCGAAATTTGTGTGCATCTCTGCTAAACTGTGTGGCATAATTGTTGGCTAGTGTCATAGAATTAAAAATATGAAAGAGTATGAATGACCAGCAATTGTCAAACTGAAATTTGGCTGTTTGTGTACATCTATGCATATCCAAATTCAATGTGTGTGTGTGGCAATTGTATATCATTTATTGACTTGCCACAACTTTAATGATCTGACAATTTAGGAAACAGCTAGAGAAATTCAATAAAAATCCGCAAGGGAGGCAAAAGCTATGCTGTTGAAAGACACAGCTCGAACTTTAAAAAACAGAAGATTCTTTACGAACACCAATAATAATATTTAATGCTTTCAAATATACATTAATTTTATAGTTTCAAAAAAAGTATTATTGAATAATTTAAAAATATTTTAAAAATAAAATAAATGAAATAATAGCAATGCATTTTTTATTAATTTCTCTAGCTGTTTCCTAAATTGTCAGATCATTAAAGTTGTGGCAAGTCAATAAATGATATACAATTGCCACACACACACATTGAATTTGGATATGCATAGATGTACACAAACAGCCAAATTTCAGTTTGACAATTGCTGGTCATTCATACTCTTTCATATTTTTAATTCTATGACACTAGCCAACAATTATGCCACACAGTTTAGCAAAGATGCATACAAATTCCGAAAGTGTATTCAGTAGTTCACTTGTGAAAGAGACAGACAACGACAGAAATATCAAAAAATAGAAAAAATCTCGGCAGGCAGGCAAAGCAAGAAATGTAAAAAACGCACATTTTGACCCTTTTCGGTTCGCTGGCCCGCCGCTTGGCAGGCCGCTGAGTGCTGAAACAAGAACGGCTGCACATGCTATCCGCTATCGCGCTCACGCCACAGGCAGAACACAGAAAAGAACCGCTATGCCTAGGTCCCGGGGCCTGAGACGAAATAACTGTTCTTCTTCGTGTTACCAATTGCAATGTCTTTTCTTTTAATGGTCTTTGGTTTGGGGCAAGACGAAAAAAAGCTGAAAGACTTTTGTAGCTATCACCCGTGGCCAAAAAGCGGAGAGTGCAGGCCAAACGATGACTTGCTGGAATAGCTTGACGAAAACATGTATCTCTTTTTGATGTGTAAACATCTATAGGCTCGGGGGGTAAAAATCTTGTTTCACAATACATATAAAGAATCTAACTTTTGCGTAAGATCATATCCATGATACAATTAATTAGGTAGAGTTATCCGAGAGAGCAGGTACCTACTGATTTTAACATGTGAGTGCGAGGGAGAGCGCCACGTTGCTCTCTTTATTTTACTCTCTTGACTTTGTTAAGGGGTTGTTTTGTTAGTGCGACAGAGTTAGGTATATAAAGTGTTTAGGTCGTGTGCAGCCTGTGCAATTTCGAAGTTTCGTAAAAAGCACTTTGCGACTGACGCTTGGTACCGAAAAAAGAGAGCGCTCTCTCCCATGACTCTAACTAATTGAGTATGCCTTGATCATATCGGTGTATTTGTCTCGTCGGCTAACGCATGATACAATTATACAAGGTAGTCCCGTCGGCAAAATGTGAGCCCTTAGCTATGTTAGCAATAAGTGCGAGTGAAACGCTTATTTTACAGTGAGAGTAAGCGAAACGACTGCAGAGTATGTTGATTAACCCCAGACTAGTCCGTGGTTTCTAAAATAGCCCATTATAAAACAAAGAGGTAAATAAATTCATTTTTAATAGTTTTGAGTTAGCATCTAGTTTATTCAGACTGATTAATTAGTCCGGCAAGTAATAAGAAAATAAAATTCTGAAAGAAAATCATGAAACATAAGAAAATCTACAAATTTTGCAGTAACACAACTTTTTGTGTCCGCTTAAGGGTTAATCGTTCAGCAAAAATTCGTGCGCACACAACCTCTCGCGTCAACAAGCAAACATGCACTGAAGCCAAGGGCTCAAATCTCGTGTGCGTCGGCTGCCGACGAGACTACCTTTACTTATTGTATCATGGGCTAACCCATGATGGAATAGTATAAGTAAGCGAGAGGTTCCGTGCGAACGATTTTTTTCTAAGCAACTAACCCTTAAGCGGACACAAAAAATTGTGTTACTGCAAAATTTTAAGATGTTCTTATGCTTTATGATTTTCTTTCAGTACTTTCATTTCTTAATAATTGGCGGACTTATTAAACTGTCTGACTAGACTAGTGGCTAACTAAAATTTATTTAAAATACATCTTTTAAAAAAAACTTTACCTGTCTGTTTATAATGGGCTATTCTAAGCCTCACCAGTCTGGGGTTAATCAACATACTCTACAGCCGTTTCGCTTACACTCACTGTAAAGTTTTGGCCGACGAGACCACCTTATACTTATTCCATCATAGGCTAAAGAACATAAAACGATGTATGTACATTTCAGTGTTGCCATTTTTCCCCGCTATATCTGACGTTTTTAAAACGCGATTTTGGGACAAACTTTCATATATTACATAGGATCATAAAAATACAGCTTCTTTCTGTATAAGTCAACTAGTATATTATTATTATGTTGGGGGAAAAAGCACTGCGACCAAACTGATCTATTGTGCCCCCTTCTTGGCCTATAGCTCTTCCATCAGGCCCAAGTCTTGCATGAAGGCAAGTATCTTTGTTGGGTTGATGGTTTCTAAGTCGCTAGGTTGCACAATATGTTTCCCTAGAAAACTGCTTCTTTTCCTTGCTAAGGCTACACATTCTGCTATAATGTGCAAGGAGGATTCTCCTTCCATTTGGCAGAATCTGCAAATCTCGCTACTGACTATGCCTAGCTTTGCTAGGTGACCTCCTAGTCTACAGTGTCCTGTCAAAAGACCGGTGAGTATCCTGAGTCTATTTTTACCCATTGCTATTACTTGCTTAAACCGTATAAGGTTATAGCTGCCTAAGAGAAGCTTTGCTTGTCTGAGTCCTGGTGTTCTTGCCCAGCTCATTCTTCGCAGAAATCTCTCTTCGTTTCTAAGCTCTTGCCGTATTGTGCTTCTTCCCACCCCACAGTACGGCTCAGGTCCTATTAGGGGTGTCGCTGCCCCCAGTCTTGCTTGCTTATCTGCCTCTTCGTTCCCCGCTATGTCGACATGTCCCGGGACCCATCTAAGGGCAAGCCTATTTTGTGATCCCAGAGTGTCTAGCTTGGTTCGTACCTCACGAACTACCTTTGACCTGATTTCGGTCTTGCTAAGTGCTTTTATTGCCGCTTGGCTATCGGATAAGATGGCTATGTCTCTATTCCGATAGTTACGCTTTAAATTAAAGTCCACACACCTCCCTATTGCACACACCTCAGCTTGGAATATGCTGGTGTGCATACCTAGTCAACTAGTATAAGGATGGATAAATTTATAGCAGCTTTTTTTAGCGTAATATTTACCTATATAGCTTTTTTGCTCAAAAAATTATGACAGCACTGGTACATGTCTATTGCTTTGCATTCTTGATTTGTTTACGCTTCAGTGTTGCCAACTTTTGTTGAGCAAAAAAGCTAGATAAACGAAAAAATAAAGCAAAAAAGCTATTTACATACAAATGATACCAAATGACTTATACAGAAAAAAGCTGTCCTATATAATAATTGAACATTTTTCCCGCAATCGCCTTTTGAAAAAAAGCCAGATCTGACGGGAAAAAGCGGAATTGGCAACACTGTTGCGCTTAGATGCAGAGAAGCAGCTGACTGTGACGGTTGAGGCCCGCAGCTCTGCTGTTAATATGAGCGCGGGAGATGTGATTTTTGAAACGACAAATCTCCTCGCGCCATTATTATACATATTGTATTAAGTAATAATAGAGAATAATGGGTTGAAAATTCTAACCTTTTGCAATTAAGACAATATACTACATATATACTATCACAATTTCATATTCTTTATCTCCAATGTTGAAAGTTAAGATATTTACAATTGTAAAGAAAATATTGAAAGCTTAAGTATTTGCAACTATACATAATATTTAATTTCAAGATGTTTACACATCTCCCGTGTGCTCGGACTCACATCGGTTTTTTTTTTATCAGTGGGGAAAGTAGCTGCAGTAACTCAATAAAATTGTTTTCGTTCATTCGCACGTAATTTTTCTAAAAAGAAACTTTTGATTATCGACTTCTCGAAATTCACGTTAAGTCGTTTCATATGCACCATAACAATTTCTGCCCAGATACTACGTTGCTTAGGATTTCTTATACGTTTTTGACTTTTATTTTTTAGCTTTAATGTTGCAATGATAAGCAGAGCAACTGCAACTTTTTTTCTTTGAAAATTCCATATTTTAAAATAAATAAGAAAATAAAGTAACAAAATTCACACAAAAAAACTTTACTGCAAGAGCACAATAGTGTGACCGCCTTGCGCCGATTACCGTAGCACAATATTTAACGCCGATATACGCCGACAAAATATGTCACAATATGCGCCGATAATGTGACCGCTAAAAATTGACTCAAATTTTTTTTGGCATTTTGCGCCGATTTAGAACAATAAACAGAACAGTGCACAGTGGGTGAAATGACAGATTTAGCAGCGATTAATTCAAATTTCAATTTAATTGTTGGCGCCAAAAATGTTTTGTAATCGAAAACTAATATATCCGATAGGCCAAAAAAACTTTTCATTCCGCTTTCCTCTCAATATTCGCACAGCTGTAAAGCTTCAAACACAACATATGTGTTTCATCAGCTGACGCTAACTGCTCTCCCGCCAATTTTGACCACTTGCTAAAATTTGCAAATAATTTGATTTTATTTACTGCAATTCAACTTTTTGCTATTAAATATGGAAAAAGGTTTGTAATTAACTACAAAATAAGTGTTTGTGACCTGTGATTGTGTTCGTCCCAAAATTGTATGAGCTGAAGTGCATGAAAAAGATATGATGTTTACTAACAAACTAAACTTTCGTGGACCAGAACTTTTGAGGTTCGACTGGGTTCGATACCAACGTTTTTTCTAAAAATTAGTCAATGTTTTGCGCAGTGAAATTGTCCAACATGAGCCGCATATTTCCGCATATTACCTTTAAATACTCGTATAGTTTTTTAGCCTCAAAGCGCGTACTATTTTCAGTATGGCTCATGGAAAATTATGCTTCCAACAAATTGTTTGCTGTGCAGACCTACGTCTACAACAATATTATAGACAGAAATATACAGGGGTGCCACAGAAAACGCTTCCGCCCGAATTTCACGCCGTTTTTATTTCACGGTGCCACAGACCAAAACGCCCACTAGTTTTGAGCGGAAACAAAACGTCGCAAAAACCCTAAAATCTGATGCTGCCACCTAGTCCGAAGCAAATTCAATGCAGTCAATGCAGTAATGCCACATTTCTCAAGCATAAATTCGGAGTAATGTGTTAAATAAAAATATTGTGGAACCACTCCTGTTTTCTTTTAATTAAGCATTAAAAAATAGCTCTTTGAAGTAAACACAAACTTGACTTCAAAATTGTTTTACTTGTTGTGCAATTTGTGAAAACATTTTTGGTCAGCTGTAATTGTGCCAGGTGGCAACGCCTTAAAAGCGGCATCATCTGGAAAATGGCAGAGCCAAAACAAACAAAGAAAGAAGAAGAAAATGCTCTGAGAACCCTTCGCTGCATGGTTTCTTTCCTAATTTTCTGCCGCTGAAGCTCTTCTATGGTCAATAATCTCGCTAACGGCATATTCAATTAAAAACAACTTCTGTTTAAAACAATTTGGGGATGATTTATGAACAGCTGATTGCTGTCAGGCGGAAATTGTTGCCAGACAGTTGGCAGATAGCTTCTAGAGTTGCCGAATATCTTTTAATTGTTTTCCCGCCAAAATTTAAATGTTTTCTTGTGTGTTTGCTAAAAACAATCAACTTCTGTACAAAAACATTAAAAAATGTTAATAAAATATGAAACCAGTTGAAAGCCCCTTATTCTGATATGTTTAGACTACAAAAGGTGCTAAACAAACACTTTGCTAATTTAATCTGGCGTGATGTCAACCCTTAGCAGCCAAGTCCGATAAGGTTTGTGCACACACTAAGTAAATGAAATCACTCGGAGTTCTGTGGCACCGTGAAAATTTTAAGACGATTTTGCTTCTGGCGGAATCAAATTTCACTGACGTTTTCTGTGGCACCCCTGATAATGATAGTGACTGCGCTAAAATAATGAGAAAATAAAAAATGTTACCAAAAAATTGGCATCGAAATGGCAGGAGAACCATCGTATTTCGTATTAAAAACGAAAAAAAAAATAAAAAAAAACTTTCAGTAAAATAAAAATTCTTTTGTATATAAGTTTTGATTTGTGGTTCAAATCTCTACCAAAAAAAAATTATCCGTACAAAAATATCATCATTATTGCAGAAGATATTAATAAATCGCTGCTAAATCAGCCGTTTCTCCCACTGTGCAGTGGCGCCATTTGAGTTTATTCGTTGCAAAAATTATAACTTTTGAACTAAATGAGATCAACTTAAAAATTAAATAGATAATTAATCAACCTACAAAATGAGAATCTGAAATGAATTCTACGATTTTTGGGTGCCCATTTATGGGTATGCAAAGTTGAAATTTGTAAAAAATCAATTTTATGGGAATGGAAAAAATATTTTTAAAAATTTTTGGATTTTTTATGTTTTGTTTTAAAGGCTTTTATGATTTAAAATTATCAAGGGTGCCACAGAAAACGTCAGTGAAATTTGATTCCGCCAGAAGCAAAATCGTCTTAAAATTTTCAGGGTGCCACAGAACTCCGAGTGATTTCATTTAAGGCATAATTACTCCAGCGATAAGACGTAAAACGAGAAACATAAAACGAGAGACGTAAACAGCTGTAGCGATCAACCTTACGGCAAACAATGTTAGCGATTACCCAGACGGAAACGAGAAACGTAAAACGAGAGACGTAAAAATGTTCTGCAGAAAACAGAAAACAGACTCTCGTCTTACGTTTCTCGTCAAACAGCTGATTTCATTTCTGGTTTTATTTGGCTTGTTCATTAGTTGTGCTACAATTAATATGTAATAATAAGTAATAAAACATGGAAATAAATGACCATGAGTTAATAGCCCTAGTTGAGGCAAATCCTTTGCTTTTTGACAAAAAAAAAACAGTGTGCCTATTTCCTCCATTTCCATATCCATTTTGGAAAAGATAAAATATAAATAGATCCAAATAAATTCGTTCACTTCAATTCTTGTTGCCTTTGTTCGCTTTGCTTTAATGTGCACAGCTGTTTACGTCTTACGTTCAGAGTAAGTGCAAAAAAATTTACGTCTTACGTCTCTCGTTTTATGTTTCTCGTTTTACGTCTTATCGCTGGAGTAATTAAGCCTTTACTTAGTGTGTGCACAAACCTTATCGGACTTGGCTGCTAAGGGTTGACATCACGCCAGATTAAATTAGCAAAGTGTTTGTTTAGCACCTTTTGTAGTCTAAACATACCAGAATAAGGGGCTTTCAACTGGTTTCATATTTTATTAACATTTTTTAATGTTTTTGTACAGAAGTTGATTGTTTTTAGCAAATAAACACACAAGAAAACATTTAAATTTTGGCGGGAAAACAATTAAAAGATATTCGGCAACTCTAGAAGCTATCTGCCAACTGTCTGGCAACAATTTCCGCCTGACAGCAATCAGCTGTTCATAAATCATCCCCAAATTGTTTTAAACAGAAGTTGTTTTTAATTGAATATGCCGTTAGCGAGATTATTGGCCATAGAAGAGCTTCAGCGGCAGAAAATTAGGAAAGAAACCATGCAGCGAAGGGTTCTCAGAGCATTTTCTTCTTCTTTCTTTGTTTGTTTTGGCTCTGCCATTTTCCAGATGATGCCGCTTTTAAGGCGTTGCCACCTGGCACAATTACAGCTGACCACAAATGTTTTCACAAATTGCACAACAAGTAAAACAATTTTGAAGTCAAGTTTGTGTTTACTTCAAAGAGCTATTTTTTAATGCTTAATTAAAAGAAAACAGGAGTGGTTCCACAATATTTTTATTAAACACATTACTCCGAATTTATGCTTGAGAAATGTGGCATTACTGCATTGACTGCATTGAATTTGCTTCGGAATAGGTGGCAGCATCAGATTTTAGGGTTTTTGCGACGTTTTGTTTAATATATATATGTTGTTGTTATCTACATATATATATATGTTGTAGAACTGCTGTTAAGAAGACTGTTACTAACAGTATTCTTAATGCTAACGTGTCTATGTAACTTAACAGTAACAGTTTTCTTAACAGCAGTTCTACAACATATATATATATAGATAATATACCCTTTTACGCATTTTTCATGGGCACAGGGTACAACAAGTAAGGAGCTTATTAGCTAATCAAGCCTCTAGCCTCTCTTCGTCACGGATTTTTTTATTTCACATACGTAGCCACAAAGCGTTTTCTCTCTTCCTTTGTCTTATTAAGACAACATATAAATTTGATCCTTGAAGGACATGTTACAGTATATCAATGGAAAGGTATTTGAGTGTAGATCATGAATACATGTCAACATTTGCGCTATGTTGCTTGGTTCAAAAGATATTTAAAATCAATCGTTATTTTCAACTTTTATAATAAAAATTGTGAAATAACTCTTATTTTTGATTTTTAAAATAAAAATTGAAAAATAACTCTTATTTTTTTTTATAATAAAGATTGAAAAATAACTGTTATTTCACAATTTTTAATAAAAAAAATTGAAATTTAATAATTAAATAACAATTTTTTAATTTCGGTCGAAAAATAAGAGTTATTGGTTAATTTATTTATAAAAATTGAAAATAAAAGTTTATTCCATTTTTGAATCCGCAGCTTTAAAACAAAGTATTTGGTCGTTTTCGCATCAACCTTATCCCTTTATGTCGCTTTGATTTTTTTCAATCCCATAACTCTTATTTACGGTCCCTGTTATAAACTGTCAGAAATCAACGTTAAGCTTGACTGTTGGTATCGTAAGAAAGCTAGTTCAATTGCGCATCGATCATTGATTTGAGAGAATATAGCATTTAATGAAAAAAGTCAAAATCACGATTTTCAAAAAAGTGCTCCTATGGTGGTCACCTTAATCTTGTGAAAAACCACCCAATAAAATAAAAAAAAATTAATGAGTGTTGGAACTCACTAGCGATGTGTTAACAATTGCAAAACCATTCAAATTTACTTTTTGTTTTGCTTTTGACCGCCACCAGCAGAACAACAAAGCGCGCACATGCATACGCATAAATACGCACAGACACACACTAACACTTACAGACAAACTTAGCGAACTTCCTTAATAAGTGAATGATGAGTGTGTGATACCCTACCTAGTTTATTTGCTATATTAATTGATTAATTAATTAATGTTATTAAACTATTTTTAGTAATTTCTCAATTGTTTGCTAAGCGCCAACCTATGCTTATTAAGTATGCAATTATTGCATATATATAATATCCACAGTAGCACTTATATAATATTAGGGTATCTAACACTCATCATTCGTCAGTTCATTTTCTTATTATAGAAGTCCGCTATGTTTGTCTGTAAGTGTGTGTGTGTTTTGTGTCCGTGCATTCACGAAGAAGCAAAACAGAATTGCCTTGGACGAATGATGATTGCTGCATACCCTAACTAGCTTATTTGCTATATTTATCAATTAATCAATTAATATTATTAAACTATTTTAGTAATTTCTCAATTGTTTGCTAAGCGCCAACTTATACTAATCAAAGTATGCATTTATAGCAAATATATTATTGAAGTACATGTCCACAATAGCACTTATAATTTATTAGGGTATTCAACACTCATCATTCTCTTTGCTTAACAGCTGCATGGCTCGACCGTCCCGGGCTGGGGCTTCTCTGCCGCTGCACCAAGCACCAATACCATCATACTTATTTTGAGCAGAGAAAATGTTTTTTCAACAAACACATACTATTTGCTATGCTAACGCTGCTATAAGTTTTTTGAAAGCGTCGACGCTGATCATGTGTGAGATAACGCGGTGTGAGGTTTGCATGTATTGAACCGCTTGGTTTTTGCTACCCGCGCCTATAGACGTTAACACATCAATAAAATGCCAAATCATTGTTTTTATTTAAGTTTTGGTATTTTATACAATTAAACAATCATAAACAAAAGAATTTATCAATTTATTAAAATTTATTTCTCGTAATAAACAGTATCGCAAGCGATGCAGCGATGTATCGCTTAATGTATCGCACGCTCAACATTGCTCACATACCTAATTAAAATGGCGCGAGATTTATAAAAATCGTTGTAGTTTGTTTTTTTTTTTTTTTTTTCCACCAAAACCATCTTTCTTTTTTGTTTTTTTTTTCAAATAAAATCAATTTAATCGCGGCAAACATATTTTTTTGCGAATGTACGTCTTTTCTCAGCGGGCTCATTTTGAAATATGAAGATGACACAGTTGAATGAAAATATCGGTTACAATAAGTCGTGGCACATCGAAAGCGACCAGAACACGCAGAAACATAATTTCACATTTATTAATAAAAAACCCAAAATATTGAACAGAAAAAATGTTGGATTACAGATTATGAAAGGGCATGAAAGAACCAAAAAGATAAAAATTATTTCATTTTGCTGAAACTTGAACTAATACAATTACAAACGCGTTGAAAAGATACAAAGCTTACGTCGAAATATCGGTATATTAATGTTTGTCTCTGGAGCATCCAAAACTAATTATAAACAACTGTAGACCACATTAAAAGTAAGCTGGCACTAAGAGCTATCAATCACAGTAATTAGACCGCGCTAGCATCAAAACTCGCAAAATAGAGGGGGTGTCCGACTTAGGGACACTGTCCACTATTGGTGCTTCTCCCTTACTAAAATAACTTTGTAAATGTGAATAAATATTTTTTTACCTGTATTATGTGAAAAAATATTGTGTAACCTGGATAGTGTTAACAAAATAACTACAAACCAGTATCCAGGTTTGCCTGTAGTGATGATGCTTTTTCTATGTAAGTAAGAGCAAATGAAGCAAACAACAGCTGACTAACATGAGCTCAATAATTCATCAATTACTCTGCTTTTTGAAAAAATAAGTTGAGATAAGTTAAACAAACATTCCTACATTCAACTTTTATATACTTTTGCCGAATATACATACATATATCTTTTTAAGGCAAAAAACCAGCGCAAAAATCACTGCTTTTTTTTTGATTGCAAATTGCTTTAAAACCAGTGAGTATTTTTTAATTTTTTTTTCGTTATGAAATAGACTTGATTTCTTTTCGTTTGATATATATGCGACCATGATTGGTATCTTCTAAATGTTGAAATTTCATTAAGATATTCGGTCATAATTAAATTTTTGTCAAATGTTTGTTTTATGTGTATATTAGTTTAGTGATGTGAGCAATAAGTGTGAGCGAGTGCGATAGCTGATAGCATGTGCATATGGATTTGTTTGTTGCGCTGTGCGTCTCAGCTGAGCAAAAAATCGATGGAATTATCGGACAACCGATGGTTTATACTAATTGACAATCGTTGGTCTTATACTATCGCTGGCACTATCGAGGGCAGCAGCGGCTATCATATAAAATCATGATACAAAAAAGACCGATAATGCACCAAGCGATTCAGTCGATGCTCGTCCGTTTTTAAATCAGCTGTTCAACTGAAACTTGAACATGTCGTGAACTGAATTTCGAATTCTGTTTTCTACAGGTTCACAATTCAATTCAATTGAATTCAGTTCAAGTTGAGGGTAACCAGCTAGAAACTGGCGCTTAATTGTGAGAATGTCAAAAAAAATACAAACAGCTGTTCATTCAATTCAAGTTTTGGGTAATTAAGCGCCAGTTTCTAGCTGGTTACCCTCAACTTGAACTGAATTCAATTGAATTGAATTGTGAACCTGTAGAAAACAGAATTCGAAATTCAGTTCACGACATGTTCAAGTTTCAGTTGAACAGCTGATTTAAAAACGGACGAGCATCGACTGAATCGCTTGGTGCGTTCGGATTTACGGCATTTTCATACTTATTATACCCACTTGTATTAAATACATATAATATATTGCCAACATATCATCCATTTTTAATTAATTTATTATTGTTATGGAAAGAAATTGTGTGAATGTCAAAAACGTCGGCAGAAACTGGCGCTTAATTGTGAGAATGTCAAAAAAAATAGAAACAGCTGTTCGTTCAGTTCAAGTTTTGGGTAATCGCTTGTAGTCCAGCTTCAAGTTCAATAATTCAATTCAATTCAAGAAAAGTTCGGTTAAATGGGCCCTAAGAAAACACGGGGCAGAACAGTTTTGTGTAAAATAGTGCAGCTATCGAACACTTTTTTGTGAACTAGTGTGCACTAGGGCAACCAAGTGCAGCTATCGCACAGACCTAATTATTCTCGATACCGAAGGTAAAGAGTATATTGGGTTTGTGCAATGTCCGTCATGGTGTCTATCCGTCCGTCTGTCCGTCTGTATGTTGGCAACTTTTTTCCGCACCCTTCAAGCTAGAGACTGGAAACCTTGCAAATACCTTTATCTATGGAAGGGACAGATCTAAGATTGGGGTTATACGATAACTGGGGGCTGGCAAATCGATAAATTCGAGCCCCCCGCCTATATCTTCCTCTGTTTTTGAGCTAGAGCCACCAAATTTTGCAACAAGATAGGTGATGACAATCCACAAAAAACTGCATCAAAACTTTGGATTCCACGTCCATCCAAACCGCCCCAGTCCACCCCAACTTTTCTTTAAAAATGGGAATGCGTGTATCTTTAATAGTGTTTGAGTTAGAGTCTCCAAATTAGGTAGGAAGATAGCTGGTAACGATCTTCAAAGATCTGCATCTGTTTTGGAGCCAAGCCCCCTTACCGCCCACAGGGGAGCTAGTATCAACTTTTTATAAACTTTTAGCTAGAGTCTGCAAATTTGGAAGGAAGATAGCTGGTGGCATCCCCATCTTTATCAGAAAATTTTTGAGGCAACTTAGACTCCTGCCGCTTCCGTACCCCTTTGTAATCAGGCCTCTTTTTACCGGTTTTAATACTGGTATAGAGTATATCGCAGTCGGTTGCGTCCGACTGCAACGTTTCCACTTTTTTTTTATGGAGCTGAAAACTTTTGATTGAATATTGGGGTCCAGGGTAACTTTTAGACAAACTATTTCGAGTATAGCCTTCTAAAGGAGCACATGCAATTGCACATGATTTCACGGTTTGCAGCTTAGATTAAGATTGCAATGATTTACTTAATCATTATACATGGAAAAGGACTAGAATCATTCGGCTAAAATGTTGGCATTAACAAAATAATATGTTCTCTCGAAAATTTCAATAATCGTAATTTTGCTGTAAGCCCTAAGACACAAATTGACTCTCATTTTCTTTTCTGTTTTTTCTTATAGTACTGTACGCGGCGCATTTGATCGTGTTAATCCGCAATGTGAACTTCTTACTGTTGAACAATGTAAACGTGGTCTCTTACTTTTAGGCTATGCTCAGAGTTTAGTTAATTTAAATAATTTAACTAAAATAATAATTAATCAACGCGAATCCTTAAAACTGTTACACACCCAAAATCAAAAATGTGGCAAGCAACTCTTAGAGGATGTGCAATCAACTCAGCAGCAGCCGTCGCCGCAAAATTGCAATTCTTACTCCACGCATGCCATGCCGAACCACGAGCTCATTGATTTCGATCTATTTTGCGTCATCTCAGCGTATTTGTCGGTGCTGCAGCAAGAGATTTATGAGAGCGGGTGCATATCGCCAATCAAAGGTACAAATGTGCCGCCGCCGCAAGTTTACTTCACAAACGGTAAGTTCCAAAGAAAACAAAAAAATTAAGGGTGTGTAGAGCACACTCTTTGGAAGTAGTACTTCTTATATTGTAATTTGTTTTTATTTGTATTATTCAAATTTTTGTACAGGCAATACAGTATGTTTGATATCAAATCTAGTCTCCCAAATATTAAAAAATATATAAAAACATACATACTATGCAGAGCTGTTAAATTTCGATAACGATTACTTAAAAAAAAAAAAAGTCAATTGATTACGATTTTTTTGTCAAATGTCATGACTGCTAATTGATTACGATTATGAATTTTTTTTATTTTTTTGATTATTTTTGTGTTAGCATTTAGTTTTTAACGAATTTGTATATAATTGTATCTGTGTGTTGTGGAGATATTTCTATTGGGTCGTTTACTAAGTAGTTGCGTTTTTCTTAGTGCAATTTAAATAAGATTGTTTTATTTTGTAAAACATTTTATGCTTTTAGACAAATTGAATCTTCCAACAACCTCTCGAGTTGTTATTCGACGATTGGCTTCGACCAACGACTTTATTTGTATCAACATCGGCTCCAAGAGGCCTTCCAGGACGCGGTGCGTCCTCAACATGAAATTGCCGGAAAGAAATTTTGCAAACCAATTTTGTTTATAAATTTATCTGTGTGCTTTTGTTAGAGATCTTTCTACTTTAAATCTAAAGGGTGTGTTTTCCGGCTCGAGGGGAAGAAAGTTGCACATAAATTACTAAAAAAAATTCAAATGAAATACATTTTTTTTTTTCAGTATAAAATTAAAGATTAATTAATTAATTAATTAATTAAAGATTAGTTTTTGTAAATTAGAGAATATTTTTTTTTGGTTCCGATGGATTGACTACATCATCCTCAGCATCCTTTTTTTTTTAGAGTACACTTTGATTGTTTGGAATGGTCTTTGATTGGATTTGGACCCAAGCTTCCTAACCACCCGTTCGTTAGGTCAACTCAGCGGAGAAGTCGCTTATATTTTGACTTTGCTTAGATTTTTTTGACGTGATAAGTCTTATAAATTGAGAACACAGGCTTTTGTTCAAAAGTGCATCATCGTTTGGCATCGTGGCCATCACTTGTTACCATCCATACCTTTTTTCCCCGTCGAGCCATGCAGCTTTTTAACCCTTAACCGTAAGACCGTCTCCAGATTTTCTTTTTTAAAATTTTTAATGATACCTAAATCGTATTTATTATTTGAAATTTGGGTCGTTTTTTCTTTTCACTTGTAGTTACATTTATTGAAATAAATTCGTCCGCGGAGAAAAAAAAGTCGCTTATATTTTGATATTTGTAAATTTTAAAATTTAAAGTGATGTTTTATAAGAAAACATAATGACCTTAGTATGCGGTTGACATAAGTATAAATTAACGTCTTATATATTGATTGAACACAGGCTGCATGTTCAAAAAAAAAAAAAAAGTCTTCATCATCGTTACACTCATCATCGTTACCATCATAAAAAAAAAAAAAAAAAAAAAAAATTAATTAAAAATTATGTTTACCATCATTACTTACCATCATTATGGTTTTTACCCAGCAACCGGACGGAACATATTTTTATTATTCGAGCTCACTTTACAGTGCCAGCTAGTTAAGCAACAAGAATGATGAGTGTTGAATACCCTAATAAATTATAAGTGCTATTGTGGACATGTACTTCAATAATATATTTGCTATAAATGCATACTTTGATTAGTATAAGTTGGCGCTTAGCAAACAATTGAGAAATTACTAAAATAGTTTAATAATATTAATTGATTCATTGATAAATATAGCAAATAAGCTAGTTAGGGTATGCAGCAATCATCATTCGTCCAAGGCAATTCTGTTTTGCTTCTTCGTGAATGCACAGACACAAAACACACACACACTTACAGACAAATAAAGCGGACTTCTATAATAAGAAAATGAACTGACGAATGATGAGTGTTAGATACCCTAATATTATATAAGTGCTACTGTGGATATAACATATATGCAATAATTGCATACTTAATAAGCATAGGTTGTTCTCTTATGACGTTGTAACGTGAGACTATCGTCCGTAAACAAATTTTACAGACAACCATTTTTTTTTTTGATTATTTTTTTAGTCATTGAAAAATCCTGTCAAAATTTTGATTGTTTCTTATCGTAATCAATTAGTAGTCGTGACATTTGACAAAACAATCGTAATCAATTAATTATTTTGTCAAAAAAATCTGAATAATCTAACTACTAATGATTCCGATTAGTAATCATTACTTAACAGCCCTGATACTATGTATTACATAGGGTAAATAGTTTAATCTTGTTTAACAGATTTATTTTGATACTAGCAAGTGCCCCGCTTACTTTGCTGCGCGGATAGTTTATATAAATTTTAGCAACAGAAGATATAAAATAAATAAATTAGAAAATATTTCACAAAATATTGAAGAAAAGTATTTAACATTCTCTTTTCCACGCCACCATTGAGGCGCGTCATTACACTCGATACCGAAGGTAAAGAGTATATTAGGCAACGAGAATATATACAAATAGAGTCGCCATGAGGCGAAATTCTTACTGCCAGTTGGAACCTGAAATATTTTGATCTCAAGGGTCCACCTCTCTCAGAGAGAGTATTTTGTTGCGCGGACTCTCTCAAAGAGCGCATTTGGCAACCATTTTGCTAGAAGCGCGAGGCGCGGAAAAAATGCAAGGCATTCTGCTTGCTGACTGCCACTGCGTAGCACAGTCAGCCAGCCATGTTGTGTGTATGCGCTCGTATGCCAGAGATTTTCTAGCGCGCTGACCCTTGTTTTTTGGGATGATCGCCTGTTACTCCTTCCTTTTCGTTTTTTTTTGTGTAACTAGCTGTATAACTACAAAACCCTAGAGCATATGCATATCAGCATATATATATTTACATATATATATAATTGTGCGTTTGCATACATATGTATGTATGCTTGCAGTTTTGCCCTGGGCTGGACCTGGACTGGACCTGGGCTTTGTAGTGATTTTGGTTTTTTTGTTTCGGCTGGGAACCATAAGCATGTGTGTGTTTCCCTGTATATGTAACTACATGTGCATATTTAAATGTATGCGTAGCATTTGCCTTGGTTCATTGACATTTTTCAACTATCATGATTTTCGACAAATTCTAAACAGCCAATATTTAGATTACAATTTGGTGCATATTTGTTTCTTCCTACAAAAAACCTAAAAATCAATACTTCCAAGGCAGCCAAACTTCATTTTTGGTGCTGATCGACCACTTGCAGGATCAGGCACACAGCATAAAAAACAAGCGTCTAGTAAATTCGAGGCAAATATCAGTTTTGCATTGCTGGTCCTCATACTCTTTCATGTTTTTAGCTCTATGACCATTTTTCAACATCTTTGCCATCGCAAGTACTACACAACTACCGGAAGTGTATTCATTAGCGTGCTAGTGTCGTAAACACTAAGTCTGGGTTTTTCTTGGCCCTAGCCGATCAGCAGCGAAATGTCTTGAGCGTATGTACACCACACATACATACATATATACATATGTGCGTGTATGTGAAACACTTTCCCAAACATTATTTTATTTTATTTTTCCTTACTCACAAGTTTCGGCAAATGTGTAATACAAATGCACTACGGAATACACTTTCGGTAGTTGTGTAGTAGTTGCGATGGCAAAGATGTTGAAAAATGGTCATAGAGCTAAAAACATGAAAGAGTATGAGGACCATCAATGCAAGACTGATATTTGCCTCGAATTTACTAGACGCTTGTTTTTTATGCTGTGTGCCTGATCCTGCAAGTGGTCGATCAGCACCAAAAATGAAGTTTGGCTGCCTTGGAAGTATTGATTTTTAGGTTTTTTGTAGGAAGAAACAAATATGCACCAAATTGTAATCTAAATATTGGCTGTTTAGAATTTGTCGAAAATCATGATAGTTGAAAAATGTCAATGAACCAAGGCAAATGCTACGCATACATTTAAATATGCACATGTAGACAAACAGGGACACACACACATGCTTATGGTTCCCAGCCGAAACAAAAAAAACCAAAATCACTACAAAGCCCAGGTCCAGCCCAGGGCAAAACTGCAAACATACATATGCAAACGCACAATTATATAAATATGTAAATATATATATAAAATGCACGCAAGCAAGCATACAAACAAAAAACACATGAAGGATATACACACGATCATAAGCATATACAAGCAAAATATGGGCGCACAGCAAACAAACCAGCTACTGCGCGCTAGAAAATCGCTGGCATACGAGCGCATACACACAACATGGCTGGCCGGCAGTGCTACGAGAGCTCATGTCGTATCGCAGTCCAACAAAAATTGCCACAAAATGCGCTCTCTGAGAGAGGTGGACCCTTGAGATCAAAATATTTCAGGTTCCAACTGGCAGTAAGAATATCGCCTCATGGCGACTCTATTTGTATATATTCTTGTTGATATTAGGAGTATGTCCGTCATGTTGTCTGTCCGTCTGTCTGTATTATTATTTATTATTACTGCATGAGGTACGTGCACTGCGACCACTAGGATCTATTGTGCCCTCTTACTGTTTGTGAGTTACAGCTCCTCGAACAGCCCAATCGATCGCAGGAACGCGACGATGTGGCTTGGTCGGAGAGCCCTCATCTTCTCTGTGGACAGAAAGAGGCTCCCCAGAAGAGAAAGCCTCAGTCGGCTAATGGCGGGACATTCCTCAAGCAGGTGCTCAGGAGTTTCATCCCCCTCCAGACACATTCTGCAAAGACTGTCCGCTCCTAACTTGAGATTGTGCAGATGCTTGCGCAGTCTGCAGTGCCCAGTCAAGAAGCCCGTGACTATCCGAAGAGATCCTTTGCTCAGCTTCAGACAGTCCTCCGTTCTCTTCTTGTTGTAACTACCTAGCAGTCGCTTGCTCTGTCTTGCCCCCTGTGAAGAACGCCAAGCGTCCTCGCAAGCGTTGCGCAGATCGATGCGATTGCTCTGACTAATAATCCCTGGTCCTAGCCCACAGAAAGGTTCGGGGCCGAGGAAAGGAGTGCTAGCTCCCCTCCTGGCCATGATATCGGCAACTTCATTGCCGGGAATACCCGCATGTCCTGGTACCCAGTAGATGGTGACTGTGTTATTACAGCCCAATCTATTGAGTGTTTCTATACATTGCCAAACCAGCTTGGAGACGATCTTGTAGGCACTGAGTGCTTTGATCGCTGCTTGGCTGTCAGAGAAAATGGCTATGTCTCTATGAGCGTAGCCCCTCTCGATGTTGAGGGAGGCACATTTTTCAATCGCATGCACTTCCGCTTGGAATATGCTGGCGAATTTACCGAGTGGTTCATGGTGTTTGAGCCGGGGTCCGCAGATTCCAGCTCCAGCACCCTCATCTGTGAGTGAACCGTCCGTGTACCATCTAATAGCATGTGGTTTCACATTATAGGTGTTCGACAGACTAGTCCACTCTGCTTTATTGCTGAGCTCTGTTTTAAACAGCTTCTCGAAACTAAAATGGGCCAACTGCGTATCTTGCGGATAGGCCAATAGTGTGCCAGTTGCACTAGGGACAGAAGCGATTGCGTTCGCTCCTGCCACTCTCATAATTGACCTGTTCGAACAGTGTTTGATGTAAACATGCAATGGCGGAAGTCCCAGCAATACGTCCAATGCTGAGGACGGGCACGTACGCATTGCGCCCGAGATGCACGTGCAGGCAAGTCTCTGGAGCTTGCCCAGTTGCCGTTTGGTGACATCAAGGTCTACACGTCCTGCCCAGACCACAGCACCGTAGCTTACTATGGGCCTCACCATTGCTGTGTACATCCACAGAAGGATTTTTGGGGACACTCCCCAATTTTTCCCTGCGAGTGATCTACAGCTCATAAGAGCCAGTGTTGCCTTGCGTACCGCATGCTCAACATGCTGTTTCCAAAGTAGCCTCTTGTCTAAGATTATCCCCAGATACTTAATCTCCGAGGAGATTGGGATTACCGTGCCCCCAATGGAAATGGGTCTTATGGATTTTAGCTTGTAACGATTCGTGAACGCAACAATTGTGGTTTTTGCTGGATTGATGTTCAGCCCCACGTCCCTGCACCAGTCTATACAAAGACTAAGACCCAGTGTAATCCTATCACACAGCGTGTTCACAAATTTGCCTTTACAGACAATGGTAATGTCATCGGCATAGCCTTGGCATTCAAAACCATTATCTGTAAGTCTAACAAGTAGCTCGTCCACCACGAGACTCCAGAGGAGAGGTGATAGGACACCCCCCTGTGGACAACCTCTGGTGGTTTGGGCCCTGACCGACAGTGACTTCCGCTATTCTAGTGTCAAGGAGATTGCCAAGCCAGAAAGTAAGTCCTGACTCAACCCCTTTTCCCCGAAGCGCCCTACCCACAACGTCATGTGCTGTGTTGTCGAAAGCACCCTCTATGTCCATGAAGGCACAAAGAGCAACATCTTTGGCCTTCACTGAGCATTGGAGGCTGTTTACCAGGTCTAGGAGAGCCGATTCTGTCGACTTACCTACTCTATAGGCATGCTGATGATCATGCAAGGGACTGGACACTAGGTGCGAGGACCTAATGTGATTGTCAACTAACTTTTCGAGGGTTTTTAGGAGGAAGGATGTAAGGCTGATTGGCCTGAAGGATTTGGGGTGAAAGGGGTCTTTTTTCCCCAGCTTCGGGATAAAAATCACCCTGGCCGTCCTCCATGTCCTAGGTATGTAGCCCATAGCTAGGCTTCCCCGGAAGATACGAATGAGGAACACCATTTGGTGTTCCAACCCTTTCTGAAGAAGGACGGGAAGGATACCGTCCGTACCTGGGGCCTTGTAGGGACTAAGCGTTCCAATGGCCCACCTGATCTTCTGCTCTGTTACTATGGCTGCAGCCAGGCTCCAGTCCGGTCTCCTGTAGGGGACCGTTTCGTAGCAGCTATCAGCGTTGGTGATGGTTCTACAAAGTGGAAAGTGAGTTTGCAGGAGAAGTTCTGCCTTCTCAACCTCATTTTCCGTGAAGGAACCATTCGGTTTCTTTAAGCAGATTTCGGACAGTACTTTGCCTTTCGAAATCGCCTTAAAGACCCTTACAGCTGGTGTGACCTGCTCTAGGTTAGAGCAAAAGCTCCGGAAGTGAGCTCGCTTACTGTACCGGGTTTCCTTGTTATATTCTGTTAGCTTCTTGGTGTACAAGTCCCATCTGTCACTATTCCTTTTGGCTGTGTTAAACAGCTTCCTAACTTCTGCTCGAAGCATTCCTAACTTTTTATTCCACCAAGGGTTATCCCTGTTGGACTCTATGGGTTTGGCTGGACAACTAGAATGATAGGCATTCAAAATCGTCTCACCAACCTCTGCTGAGAGTTGCTCTAGCTCTTCATGGGACGAGACCCTCTTACAATGGTTTAGTCTGCTCAGATTTAATCCTAGGCAGGACTGGTAGAGCAACCAATCTGTCCTCCGAGGATTTCTGATGACCTTACTAAACCTGAAGTTTCTGCTAATGTCGAAGAGGATGATCCTGTGATCCGACATTGACGGTTCTGTAGAGACCCTCCAGTTGTGTACCAACTCAGAGGCTCCCCCGTTCCCAAAAGTGATATCAATCACTTCGGCTCTTATTTTGGTGATAAAGGTAGGTTCAGCCCCCACATTAAACACTGATAAGTCACTAGCTACAAGATAATCAAGTAAGCACTCACCTCTACTATTGTTGTTCGTGCTGCCCCACGCCACACCATGCGCGTTTGCGTCGCATCCCAGCAGCAAGGGGAGTCTATTGCTGCTGCAGTGTGCCACCAGATCTTGGACCTCTGTTGGGGGGCTTCCGACGTATCTCCCGGGAAGTAGGCTGACGCCACCACCATACTTCCAAACTCTCCAGTGATTAGCACTGCTACAAGATCCCTGCTGAGAAATTTGGAGAGACAAAGAAAGTTAGTGTTCTTTCGCACCAAGATGCACGCTCTTGGCGATGTCTCCCTCATATCTGCAACTAGTTGCGTACTTACATGGTTTAGTCCGCAGATTCTGCCTCTGACAACCCATGGCTCCTGGATGAGCACCAGCCCCAGGTCAGACCTGGAGATCAACCTGCTGATGACAGCCGAAGCTGCCCTCGCGTGATGCAGGTTGATCTGTGCCACGCTCGTGGTCACCATTAGAGCTCCGGTTCCCCCTCCGAGAGTGTCAGATATGTTTCTGACAGCGTCCCGGTGGGTGTCTGCTCATCCTCGGACGGCTGCTCATCGCTCAGGAGGTCTACCTCGCTTCCCACGCTAAGCCGCGACAGGTCCGAGTCAAGCTCCCAGACCGCGATGGCTTCGGCTGCTGGTGCCTCTTCGATAGGGCAGGTGGGTGCTGCCTCGGCTACAGCAGAAGAAGTGCCAGGCACGTCGTCTGCTCGCTCCTTCGCAGCCGTCACTGTCGCGGCTTGCTTCTTATGCAGCCGGCACCTCAGCTGACCAAACCTGAAGCTCACCATCATTTCCCTGCTCTTGAGGAATGTGAGAGCTTCGTCCTCCAAACCAAGCGTCAGCACCTTGCCGTCCTTGGTCTCTAGGCACCTGAGCACGCGCCACGTCTCGGTGAGAAGACCTTTGTTCTGCTTAATGAGCAGGCCAAGGGAATTCTCCACCGTTTCCCCAGCCGTGCGTGGCAGGTATAGGGTGACGATATTCGTCTCAGGGACCTCGTCTTGTGGGCATGTGCGGAGTTCCACACCCACTGCTGCACTGATGCTGGGCACCTTCAGCTCCAGCCACTTTCTGGCATTCTCATCCAGACAGTCCACTAGGACTAGACCATCCCGGAATTGTATGCCATTGAAGTTAAGGCTGGCAGTCCAGCCCTTCCTCATCTCGTCGACTAGGGCTAACTCCACCGCCGACAGCTCCTCCTTGGTCAGCCGCTTCCTCGGGAAGTCACGAGCCAGTATAGCAAGGTTGGTACCCTTGGCTACACTGGCATATGTGGCCGCCTTCGGTCGCTTCGAACCACTTGAGGTTCCTTGGCCCTCCGGAGCCGTGTAGCCTCTACCCTTCGACCTCTTGTGGTCAGTGGGGAGTTCGGTTGGCGACGTATGGTGGAGTTGTCGCTTCCTCCCCGCCACGGCCTGGCCGTCGGTTCGCTCAACTGGAGACGCGGTCGGTGCCCGGTGCTCCAGTGCTCTCTTGCGTGCCTCTTCAAGCTTCAAGCCACGCTCGAGGTACCGAAGGTACCACTTGCGACCGGCTCCGCTGAGGCCCTGCCTTAGCGGGTCGCCAGAGCCACCAGGCTGGCCTGGTGCCGGTAGAGGCGGCTTCTTCCTCTGCTGCAGCCTCCCCTGTGGCACAGAGGAGAGTGTTGCGGCGTCTCCCCCGCTAGCTACGTTAGCCCGCAGGGCAGCCACCGGTGCAGTGCCGGGCACTTCAGCCCCACCACCTACGTCCGTACGTGTGGCGACCAGCTTGACTGCCACTTGAGACTTGAGAGTCTCTGCACTCTTCGAGGTACTCGGCTTCGGGGACGAACCCTTCGGCAGAGCAGTGCTCTAAGAGTGAGGGGCTTGGCCCCTGCGCGGCGTCAGCCTGCCGCCTTTGTCCAGAGCCGCCTCTTCCATCCGATCTGCTGTCTCTGTTGCGGTTAAGCCCCGCATATTATTTAAAAAAATTTTATCCATGTGTTAAGTCCCACGAGTGTAGGGGAAAGTAGTACCGGCGTGTCATAGCCCCCAGTAACACGCCGGGGCCAAGTATACTCACCGAGGTGGCCAGGTATCGGTGAGGCTCCGTTCAAATACAGTCGGTTACCCCTGACTGCAAACCAGCCAATGAGCACGGACCACATGACGCTCTGGCTTAGGGGGGTGAAGTGGCACCCTTGCCTCAGGACGACACCACTGCCCTGTGAGAGATGAGGGGGATAGGACTTGGGTAGGAAAATATGTAGTGGAAGGGAGTGTGTGAGACTACTTATTGAAGGCGGTCGGACAGGCGCCTTGTCGGTACCACAACGGTGTGGTACCCGCTGTTGTCCGGGACTGCTTATTCACGACAAGTCGCTATTCACAGCTAACCTCTACTAGAGGCCTTGCGCTATCCGCAACCCGTCTGGTGGCCTCAGCTTGCCCACCTCAGAACCATCTCTCTAGTTCATCGGTACCAGACCGTCTGTCTGTATGAACGCAACGTTTTTCCACACAATTCAAGCTAAACCGTGAAACTTTCCAATTCTCTTTATCTATGGCATAGTATATTAAAGTGTCAAGATTGAGGCTTTACAATAACTGGGGGGCTGGCAAATTGATAAATTCGATAACTCAAAATCGACAAATCCACCTATTCCGCTCACCCTTACAATTAGAGTTACCAAATTTGGTGGGAAATTTTGGCATCCCCGAAAAATTGTGATGCCACGCCCACCCATTCCGCTCCCAGCCCCCGCGGTTTTAAATTAAAAATGCCTATAACTTTTTAAGCTCGATCCACCAAATTTTGAGCCAAGATAAGTGATGACGATATGCAAAAAATTGCATCAAAACTTTGGATGCCACGCCCACCCATACCGCCCTAGCCAACCCCAGCCGCCCCAACTTTTCGTTAAAAACGGGAATGCGTGTATGTTTCATAGTTTTTGAGCTGAACGCCCCCAGCACCCTTCCCCAACCTTTTAAAAACTTGAAGCAAGTGTCACCAAATTTGGAAGGAAGATAGCTGGTGGCATGCCCATCTGTATCAGAATATTTGTGGCAGCTTTCACCCCTGCCGCATCCGTACCCCTTTGCAATCAGGCCTCTTTTTACAGGTTTAAATACTGGTATCAAGTATAGCGCAGTCGATTGCGTCCGACTGCATCACTTCCACTTGCTTTTTATTGTGGTTTCCTCAGTAGTCCTTATCCAACTTTATATAATGTTGCTTCAATTATTAAGTCAACTTATTATTATAAAGAAAACAAATTAACAACTTAATTTAAAGTAAGTATTATAAATAAATACTTCAAAATAAGTCAAAAATTGACTTCACTCTACAACGTGTAAACCACTGACTGCGTGATCTGAGTTTTATCGTTCTTGCGTTTTGTCTAAGTTAAGCACAAATCCACCCCCACAACATTTTCCGGTGTGCCAAATTTTTCTGGACGCACCAAGTTTTGCTTTGTTGTTGTTTTTTTAAATCAAGGATACCAACAAAAAGTAGCAGAGCGGACCCAACAACAGTGATGCCGATTTGGCCTTTTTCCGGACAGATCTGTCCTGTTTTTAACATCAAACATCCCCTATCCGGAAATCTGGCCTTTTTTCAGATTTTTATTGATTCATTTATTTCAATCTTTTTTTCAAAGTTTTCTTTAAAAACAGTGTGGCATCCGATCTATTAAAAACAGCGATCTTTTTAAAACGGTGTGGCATCCTTTTTTACATACTTTGTATGTATTTTCGATATCATTTGTATGATATGTAAGTATGTATAATGTACAACAAAAGTGAAAAATAAACTTAAATAATGCCGAAAGATTCGTACAAACAAAAATTTGGTGATTGCTGGCTACAGCAGCCAGATTTTAAAGATTGCCGCGATGAAGCGCACACCAATAAGGCATACTGCAGATACTGCATATGCAGTCTTAATAGCAAAATAGATCACATTCGCGCGTATATGGCGACAAAAAAACATATGTATGCAAAACGCTTTGTGCTTCGCACAAAAAAGCATAATTTGTTTTCAGCCGGCGGATTGTCCCCAATCTTGTCACCAGGAAGCTGTATTAGATATGTTTATGTTTATTATCACCTCCCGGAATTGTGCAAGTTTCATTTTGATGCTAAAAGCTTAAAATTGCACAGAACAATTTTGTCCTGTTTTCTGTCCTTTTAATGCTCGATACCGAAGGTAAAGAGTATATTTGGTTTGTGCAATGTCCGTCATGGTGTCTGTCCGTCCGTCTGTATGTTCGCAAGTTTTTTCCACACTCTTCAAGATAGAGACTTGAAACTACAAATGTCTTTATCTATGGCCGGGACAGATCAAGTTCTAAGATTGGGGTTCTACGATAACTGGGGGGCTGGCAAATTGATAAATTCGATAACTCAAAATCGACAAATCCACCTATTCCGGACGGCCTTACAGTTAGAGTTACCAAATTTGGTGGGAAATTTTGGCATCCCCGAAAAATTGTGGTGCCACGCCCACCAAATCAAAAACGCCTATAACTTCCTCAGTTTTTAAGCTCGATCCACCAAATTTTGCGCCAAGATAAGTGATGACGATCCCAAAAAAACTGCATCAAAACTTTGGATGCCACGCCCACCCATACCGCCCTAGCCAACCTCAGCCGCCCCAACTTTTCGTTAAAAACGGGAATGCGTGTATCTTTCAGAGTTGTTGAGCTAGAGTCTCTGAATTTTGTAGAAAGATAGCTAGTAATGAACCCCAATGATCTGCATTAAAGTTTTGGAGTCACGCTCACCCTTTCCGCCCCCAGCCCTACCGCAGTTTCAAATCAGAAATGACTTTATCTTCCTTTTTGAGCTACAGCCACAAAATTTTGCGCCAAGATAGGTGATGACAATCCCCAAAAAACTGCATCAAAACTTTTGATGCCGCGCCCATAACTGGTAGCGACACCCAAAGATATTTTGTAGCCAGGCCCACCCATAACGCCCACAGCACCCTTCCCCAACCTTTTACAATTTTTGAGCTAGAGTCACCAAATTTGGTAGGAAGATAGCAATTGTCATCCCAAGAAGATCTGCAGGAATAATTTGGATGCCATACCCACCCATAACTCGCCCAGCCCCCCTTCCTCCACCTTTAACAAACTTTGAGCTAGTGTCAACAAACTTGGAAGGAAGATAGCTGAAACTGTTGCTGCTGTGGCTGCAGCGGCTGCATATTAAACTGTGGCAGGGCCACAGAACAATATCACATTTTCATGCTCTTAAGCCAATCGCTTTCCTCTTAGTCCTCCTTTGTTGTTTCAAATTCGTGTGTGCATACAACGGCTTATCTCTATATATAAAAGAGTTCGTCCGCGTTAAAATGGATAGGATATTAGCCTAAACGAAAGGAGCTAGAAGGCTGAAATTTTCACACAATTTTTTATGCAGGTATTCTGTTTGTCCTAAGAAAGGAATTTTATTTTGGACAACTCCTTCGAGTACCTCCCATACATTTTGGAGCACTTTTACCCACTCCAAAAACAAAACAAATTACCCATTCCACTACTGCCGCCTGTTTGTCGCACAAGCTGAGAGTTTGATCGCGAGCGAGAATACAAAAACAAAACAAATGCGCAGTGACGCCTTCGCGTCGCACAAGCAAAGTCATAAAAAAAAGGTTCATACACTCGCAAAAAAGAAACGGATTTCCGCTTCTTAATGAATAAGTGCATTCACATATAAGTGAACAATGCGCTTGAAAATAATTTTCAATATTTTATGTAAATGAATCTTTTCGCACAGTGCACATTGTTTTTTTTCTCAAATTTGTGTGCCTTTGACAATTGATTTACGACCCAAGTAGCGTTTGTTGTTGTTGTTAGTGTATTTCTTGGGCCCGCACTGCTACTTTTTGTTGGTGTCGTTGATTAAAAAAAAAAACAACAACAACAAAACATAACTTGGTCCGTGTAGAAAAATTTTGCACACCAAAATACATATGTTGTGGGGGTGGATTTGCCTACTTGCTGCTAATATAACTTAGACAAAACGTATAACTTACATTAATAATATACAATTTCGAACAAGCAAAGGCCGTTCACATTACTTTTTACACAAATCTATGTACGCTGTTCGTCCCAAACTCAAAGAGCCGCTTAAAATTTAACAGAGCGCGCGTTGCTCTTATGATAATTAGATAATTTCAAATCTCGTTCCGATCATGCTCCTCTGTTGTTGCTCGTTTACGTTCACTCTATATTTTATGTGCGCGCTTTGCATGTCAATCATAAAGTTCAATAACCCTACTTCTTCCGCACACACTAAGTCAAAGCTAAAGGCTAAAGTACGTGTGAGTTTAGGCTATGCAATTCACTTAACTGCAGCCTCTTAGATATGTTTTGCTTTGATTCAGTGCGTGCGAAGAATGCAGCGATACTACTCTCATTGTTTGACTTGCAGAGCGCGCGTATACATAAGAGAGTGATCCGAAACCATGATACAAAATACCGATAACGCATTGCGCATAAATAGCTGTTTTGCGTGACGTCACATGTGACAGGTTGGGTATGATTTTCATATTGCATATGGCTGTTGATGCTGATCAAGAATATATCTACCTTTTATGGGGTCGGAGATGCTTCTTTTTGCCTGTTACATACTTATGCACAAAACAATTATACCCTTTTTTAACCCATTTCACGGTATAAATATAACTGTGAATTGTTGTTGCTGTTTTTGTCGATCGCTTCAAGCTTATTATAAGCCGTTGTATGCACACACGAATTTGAAACAAAAAAGGAGGACTAAGAGGAATGCGATTGGCTTAAGAGCATGAAAATGTGATATTGTTCTGTAGATGAGATCAATTCACATAAATAACAGTAACTCTTTCACTCTAAGGGAATTTTACAATTTTTACTTTAGTGTGCCATTTGCGCATTGCTTCATTTTATTTCTAAAAGTGATACAAGAATGAACATACAAAATTATTGGGGTGCTTTGCCTGCTGTGGCCCTGCCACAGTTTTATATGCAGCCGCTGCAGCCACAGCAGCAACAGTTTCAGCTATCTTCCTTCCAAATTTGGTGACACTAGCTCAATGTTTAGGTGGGGGAAGGGGGGCTGGGCGAGTTATGGGTGGGTATGGCATCCTAATTATTCCTGCAGATCTTCTTGAGATGTCAATTGCTATCTTCCTACCAAATTTGGTGACTCTAGCTCAAAAATTGTAAAAGGTTGGGGAAGGGTGCTGTGGGCGTTATGGGTGGGCCTGGCTACAAAATATCTTTGGCTGTCGCTACCAGTTATGGACGCGGCATCCAAAGTTTTGATGCAGTTTTTTGGGGATCGTCATCACCTATCTTGGCGCAAAATTTTGTGGCTGTAGCTCAAAAACTGAGGAAGATAAAGTCATTTCTGATTTGAAACTGCGGTAGGGCTGGGGGGCGGAAAGGGTGGGCGTGACTCCAAAACTTTAATGCAGATCATTGGGGTTCATTACTAGCTATCTTTCTACCAAATTCAGAGACTCTAGCTCAACAACTCTGAAAGATACACGCATTCCCGTTTTTAACGAAAAGTTGGGGCGGCTGGGGTTAGCTTGGGCGGTATGGGTAGGCGTGGCATCGAAAGTTTTGATGCAGTTTTTGGGGGACCGTCATCACTTATCTTGGCGCAAAATTTGGTGGATCGAGCTTAAAAACTGAGGAAGTTATAGGCGTTTTTGATTTAAAACCGCGGGGGGCTGGGAGCGGAATGGGTGGGCGTGGCTCCACAATTTTTCGGGGATGCCAGTAGCTATCTTGCTACCAACAGCCATATGCAATATGAAAATCATACCCAACCGGTCACAGGTGACGTTACGCAAAACCGCTTTTTTTGCGCAATGCGTTATCGGTATTTTTTGTATCATGATTTCGGCTCACTCTCTTATGTATACGCGCGCTCTGCAAGTCAAACAAAGAGCGTAGTATCGCTGCCTTCTTCGCACTCACTGAATCAAAGCAAAACATATGTATGTAAGAGGCTGCAGTTAAGTGAATTGCATAGCCTAAACTCACACGTACTTTAGCCTTGAGCTTTGATTAAGTGTGTGCGGAGGAGGTAAGGTTATTGAACTTTATGATTGACATGCAAAGCGCGCACATTAAATAGATAGTGAACAATGGAGCATGATCAGAGCGAGATATTAAATTATCTAATTACGCGCGCGTTCTTTTAGTTTTAAGCGGCTCTTTGAGTTTGGGACGAAGAGCGTGATTCACACGTACGACGCAGGCATGCATAGATTTGTATACAAACTTATGTGAGCGGCCTTTGCTTGTTCGAAATTGTATATTATTAATGTAAGTATGTTACGTTTAGTCTAAGTTATATTAGCAGCAAGTAGGCAAATCCACCCCCACAACATACATATGTATTTTGGTGTGCAAAATTTTTCTAGACGCACCAAGTTTTGTTCTGTTGTTGTTGTTTTTTTAAATCAATGACACCAACAAAAGTAGCAGTGCGGGCCCAACAACAACACTTACAACAACAACAAACGCTACTTGGGTCGTAAATCAATTGTCAAAGGCACACAAATTGGAAAAAAAAAAAAATGTGCACTGTGCGAAAAGATACATGTACATAAAATATTGAAAATTATTTTCAAGCGCATTGTTTACTTAATTGTGTATGCACTTATTCATTAAGAAGCGAAAATCCCTTTCTTTTTTGCGAGTGTACGAACCTTTTTTTTTATGACTTTGCTTGTGCGACGCGAAGGCGTCACTGCGCATTTGTTTTGTTTTTGTATTCTCGCTCGCGATCAAACTCTCAGCTTGTGCGACAAACAGGCGGCAGTAGTGGAATGGGTAATGTGTTTTGTTTTTGGAGTGGGTAAAAGTGCTCCAAAATGTATGGGAGGTACTCGAAGGAGTTGTCCAAAATAAAATTCCTTTCTTAGGACAAACAAGGGATCGCACTCACGAGTACAACGGTATCGATATAAATTTATATATTTTTATTTTAATGCAGTTCCCAGTAATCGATATAAAATGTCGATACTTTACTGCCAAATCATTGCAAAGTTTGACAGCACTTACAGCTGAAAATAATATACATGTTGTCTAACTCTTTCTTGCAGTGAAGTCTTCACACAAATATAGCCATTCTTTCTCTCTTATGTATAATATAGCGTACCTCCGCTGTTCTCTTTTATGCACATTTCTGTTCACTTTTTAAGTCATTTTTTGTATGCATTTTTTTTTAAGTTACTACCCAACTGCGGTATTAGAATTATAACTTTGTGCTTTTTCAATGTCTGATTAATTACCAAACTTATTAAGATTTCTAAGCTCTCTGCAAACATCTAAAATGTCAAAGGTGGTTTGCTTTATTGGTTCAAATCCATTTTAAGCCGTGATCAAGCTTTATCGTCAGAAAGTAAAGTCCAGAAAATTTATTGAAATTGTTTGGTCTGTGTTATTAACCAGAAATGGCACTTACAACATTGATCAGCTGTTTGTCAATTTAACACTGCTGAGAACGCATCGATAAGAACTCAATATTTTTATGTTAATTTGTTCTCTATGTTGTTTTAATTTAGTGAACCGAGACCTTTATTCATTTGCTTTGTCTTATGTACTACTTATTAAGTAGTACTTATTTGCGGCGCGATCGCAACAATCTGCGCTCGCAATATATCGATTATCGATAAGACTAATCAGGGCTGCCAGTCTTAGATCTAGTAAAAACATTCTGTGTTGCATAGCAATTACCTTATTTTCAACACCTCTTCTCAACACAAATATTCTTCAAGTTAAATTTCATAATTTCAAACCTGTCATGCTTAATAACTATCATGTTTGTAGTATCAACGTATTTCTAAATAATTTCATTTTTTCCACTAAAGCCCGCTTCACACGACCGCTTTTTCTGTAGCTTTTTTTTTTAAAAGCCAGCGCTCTCATGTGAACACACAAAATTTTTAGGTCCGGCCAAAAACCGACGAAAAAATGAGAAAATAGAACGTGTTCTATTTCAGCACTTTTTTGCGTCGGTCAACATGTTAACGTAAAAAAGGCGTTTTTGGTGTTTTTTAGTAATTGTTTTCAAAAAATAATGTAAACAAACTTAAAAATATGTCGCCAAAGGTAAATAATGAGGGTGTTCACAAGTCCTCGTAAAATCGTAAAGCGTAATTTTACGACACACAAGCTAATGAGCGCCCTTTTTCGTTTGACAGTTGTAATTGTCGTCGTAAAACAGCTGTTTTGACAAGCTGTTATTTAAATGCAAAACCTTTATTCGTTACTTTTAAGGTTTGAATAAGATAAGATTATAAGGATGGCATATGCGCACTTAGGTTCATACAAGTAGATCAAGCGAGATTGCGAGGGACACACGTTGGAAATTCAAAATATTAAATCATGATATATATGCGCATTTAGGGTCAAATAGGTAGACCAACTGAGAGTGCAGTAGAAATAGGATCACATGTTTGTTACCTAACTAGCCAGATGCACGCTGTACCTTACAAAGTGACCAATCTTTTTTTTGACAAAAATATCGAAATATGCTCGATACCAAGTAGTTTTACTCGATTCTTTGGAAAATTTTACAACACTAAAACTTCACATTTTTTGCCATTTTACGACAGTTTTTTTTAGACATACCCAGGGGTATAGTAAACGTCGTACATTTTTTCTCATGTATTTTGTTGTTTTTTTTTTACACTTTTGAGTTTACGAGGACAAGTGAATACCCCCAATATAAACATGTTTGATATTTAATATTATACAACGTATTTATTTGTTTTCGTCCGTATACATTTTGAGGTTGTTTACGTTTTTCATATATGTTTGTGTTGAATTAAATAGAGAAGTGTGACTAGATTGTGTAACAACAAAAAGAGATGGGATTTTGGATTTAACCGATGCGAATAATGTGAATGCCAACATTTTTGGTCGGTTAAAAAAAGCTACAGAAAAAGCGGTCGTGTGAAGCGGGCTTAACTGTCTTAGAAAATGATATATTATATCTATATGTTTACTTTGGGCTTGATACATATGATTTTTAGCCAAATGTTGAGCGCTAAGATTATCGCAATTTACACACAACGGTTGGTCAGTATTAAAGCATCGCGCACACCAGAGCGAATAATCCGCAGCGGCAGCGGCACGAATATACAGCTTGATATATTCCGCGCACAAATCGCAATTGTGATCACACTGTATTCGTGGTATAATCGCAGCAAATATTGCGGGAAGCCATGAAGAAAGACGCATAAGTAGCTGTTCGAAACATCACATGTGATGCATTTTTTATAAATATTTTTTTTTAATAAAACTTAATGATAATAAGTTAAAAACGGCTTTTTTATTATATTATTATATTGTATTAAAAGCCAAAATATAATAACTTAACATGTAAACAAGGCAAAAATTCAACACATGCATAACATGTGACGTCATCAGCAAAGAACATAAAAAAGTGTCTGCGCAATCTGGTTTCTATCGTTCTTGGCGGCAAGCGACAAAAACGCTGCATGCACGGTTCTCAATGTTCAGCGGAAAAAACGCTGCAAATTCGCTGTCAAAGCGATTCGATTTCATTTATCAGTCTTAATACTCGATACCGAAGGTATGGAGTATATTGGGTTTGTGCAATGTCCGTCATGGTGTCTGTCCGTCTGTCTGTCTGTATGAACGCAACTTTTTTCCACACCCTTCAAGCTAGAGACTTGAAACTTTGCAAATGTCTTTATCTATGGCCGGGACAGATAAAGTGTCAAGATTGGGGTTATACGATAACTGGGAGGCTGGCAAATCGATAAATTCGATAACTCAAAATCGATAAATCCACCGTTTCCGCACACCCTTACAGTTAGAGCTACCAAATTTGGTAGGAAGATAGCTACTGGCATCCCCGAAAAAATTGCATCAAAAATTTTGGGGCCACGCCCACCCATTCCGCCCCCAGCCCCCCCGCAGTTTGAAATCAGAAACGCCTTTATCTACCTCAGTTTTTGAGCTACAGCCACCAAATTTTACGCCAAGATAGGTGATGACGATCCCCAAAAAACTGCATCAAAACTTTGGATGCCACGCCCACCCATACCGCTCTTGCCAACCCCAGCCGCCCCAACTTTTCGTTAAAAACGGGAATGCGTGTATCTTTCATGGTGTTTGAGCTACAGTCTCCAAAAATCGGTAGGAAGATAACTGGTCACGTTCCCCAAAGATCTGCATTAAAAATTTTGGGGCCACGCCTACCCATTCCGCCCCCAGCCCCCCCGCAGTTTGAAATCAGAAACGCCTATATCTACCTCAGTTTTTGAGCTACAGCCACCAAATTTTACGCCAAGATAGGTGATGACGATCCTCAAAAAACTGCATACAAATTTTGGATGCCGCACCCACCCATACCGCCCTTGCCCACCTCAGCCGCCCCAACTTTTCGTTAAAAGCGGGAATGCGTGTATCTTTCATAGTGTTTGAGCTAGAGTCTCCAAACTTGGTAGGAAGATAACTGGTAGTGACCCCCAAAGATATCTTGGCGCCACGCCTACCCCAAGCCCCCCTTCGCCAACTTTTAAAAACTTTGAGCTAGAGTCTCCAAACTTGGTAGGAAGATAACTGGTAGCGACCCCCAAAGATATCTTGGCGCCACGCCTACCCCAAGCCCCCCTTCCCCAACTTTTAAAAACTTTGAGCTAGAGTCACCAAATTTGGTAGGAATATTGCAATTGGCATTCCACAAAGATCTGCATCAAAAATTTGGATCCACGCCCACCAAAAACGCCCGCAGCCTCCTTCCCCTTCCCTTAACAAACTTTGAGCTAGAGTCACCAAATTTAGCAGGAAGATAGCTGGTGGTATCCCCATCTGTATCAGACAATCTTTGATGCAGCGTACACCCCGGCTGCATCCGTACCCCTTTGCAATCAGGCCTCTTTTTACCGGTTTTAATACTGGTATCGAGTATATCGCAGTCGGTTGCGTCCGACTGCAACGTTTCCACTTGTTTTCTTCTATATATATAAAAGAGTTTGTCCTGTTAAGAATGGAGGATCCACAGCCTAAAGGGGCCTACGCAGATGACAGTACAGCTCTCGTACCGTAAAAACTTCATATAAAAAAAATGGTCTCGTACAGCGCCCGTACAGTACTACGAGACCCTGGTACGCAGTATGTTAGTTACTTTCCTTAAATAAGTGTTGAACAATGAAAATGTTAAATAACAGTGTGGCTGTTGTACGGCTAGTAATGAATGCTAAGCATATCTTTACGGCTCGTAAAAAGTGCAACAACATGTCGGGCAAGAGCCGGCTTATACATATTTCGGAAAATATTGACAAAATTGAACTCCAATAGCGCCATACTTATTGTTTTAGCAGTCAATGCTGCACAACAAGAAATTAATAAAAATATATAAATTAATTCATATGATACAATTTAAACAACATATGAATTTTTATTCTTCAACTCAAGCCGACCCGTACTGCCCGGGTAAAGATCTGTAAGTTGAATTTGCTTTGAGTCTTTTGAGTGGTTTCGGTTATGTTAATCATAATCTGGTAATTTCAGCTGTGCCCATCAAACATGGGTTAACTAAAATGCTACAATTTTTTTTTTTGCATATGCACCCTGATTTTTTTTTATAGCCGCCAGTAGCGGTTCTTTTGTTGTACAGAAACACAAAAGTAGCGTACATTGTTCGTTAATCATTATTTAAAATTCAGTCAAATTTAAAAAACACTGCTGCATTTCCGATTTATTTAGAGAAAGTAGTCACAATATGTGCGTTGTTTAGAACTGGTCGTTACGGCTCGTACAATGTGTGCAGTACGGTACGGGAGCTGTACTGTCATCTGCGTAGGGGCCTTAAGCGAAAAGAGCTAGAAGGCTGAAATTTTCACACAATATTCGATGCAGGTAGTAAGTGGGCACTAAGAAAGGAATTTTATTTTGGACAACTCCTTCGAGTACCTCCCATACATTTTGGAGCACTTTTACCCATTCCAAAAACAAAACACATTACCCATTCCAATACTGCCGCTGATTCTCGCACAAGCTGAGGGTTTGATCGCGAGCGAGAATACAAAAATAAAACAAATGCGCAGTGACGCCTTCGCGTCGCACAAGCAAAGTTGTAGAAAAAGGTTCGTACACTTGCAAAAAAGAAACGGATTTCCGTTTCTTAATGAATAATTGCATTCACAAATAAGTGAACAATGCGCTTGAAAATAATTTTTATAATTTTATGTATGTTCAATGTACATGTATCTTTTCGCACAGTACACATTTTTTTTTTCAAATTTGTGTGCCTTTGACAATTGATCTACGACCCAAGTAGCGTTTGTTGTTGTTGTAAGTGTTGTTGTTGGGCCCGCACTGCTACTTTTTGTTGGTGTCATTGATTTAAAAAAACAACAACGAAACAAAACTTGGTGCGTCTAGAAAAATTTGGCACACTAGAATATGTTGTGGGGGTGGATTTGCCTACTTGCTTAGCTAAGACAAAACGCAAGAACGATAAAACTCAGATCACGCAGTCAGTGGTTTACACGTTGTACAGTGAAGTCAATTTTTGACTTATTTTGAAGTATTTATTTATAATACTTACTTTAAATTAAGTTGTTAATTTGTTTGGTTTTTTTTTTAAAAACAAAAATAATAAGTCGATTTTAGACTTAATAATTGAAGCAACATTATATATAGTTGGATAAGGACTATGAACGCAACTTTTTTCCACACCCTTCAAGCTAGAGACTTGAAACTTTGCAAATGTCTTTATCTATGGCCGGGACAGATAAAGTGTCAAGATTGGGGTTATACGATAACTGGGAGGCTGGCAAATCGATAAATTCGATAACTCAAAATCGATAAATCCACCGTTTCCGCACACCCTTACAGTTAGAGCTACCAAATTTGGTAGGAAGATAGCTACTGGCATCCCCGAAAAAATTGCATCAAAAATTTTGGGGCCACGCCCACCCATTCCGCCCCCAGCCCCCCGCAGTTTGAAATCAGAAACGCCTATATCTACCTCAGTTTGTGAGCTACAGCCACCAAATTTTACGCCAAGATAGGTGATGACGATCCCCAAAAAACTGCATCAACTTTGGATGCCACGCCCACCCATACCGCCCTTGCCAACCCCAGCCGCCCCAACTTTTCGTTAAAAACGGGAATGCGTGTATCTTTCATGGTGTTTGAGCTACAGCCTCCAAAAATCGGTAGGAAGATAACTGGTCACGATCCCCAAAGATCTGCATTAAAAATTTTGGGGCCACGCCTACCCATTCCGCCCCCAGCCCCCCCGCAGTTTGAAATCAGAAACGCAGTTTGAATCAGAAATCTACCTCAGTTTTGGTGATGACGATCCTCAAAAAACTGCATACAAATTTTGGATGCCGCACCCACCCATACCGCCCTTGCCCACCTCAGCCGCCCCAACTTTTCGTTAAAAGCGGGAATGCGTGTATCTTTCATAGTGTTTGAGCTAGAGTCTCCAAACTTGGTAGGAAGATAACTGGTAGCGACCCCCAAAGATATCTTGGCGCCACGCCTACCCCAAGCCCCCCTTCCCCAACTTTTAAAAACTTTGAGCTAGAGTCACCAAATTTGGTAGGAATATTGCAATTGGCATTCCACAAAGATCTGCATCAAAAATTTGGATCCACGCCGACCAAAAACGCCCGCAGCCTCCTTCCCCTTCCCTTAACAAACTTTGAGCTAGAGTCACCAAATTTAGCAGGAAGATAGCTGGTGGCATGCCCATCTGTATCAGAAAATTTTTGAGGCAACTTACACCCATCCGTACCCCTTTGCAATCAGGCCTCTTTTTACCGGTTTTAATACTGGTATCGAGTATATCGCAGTCGGTTGCGTCCGACTGCAACGTTTCCACTTGTTTTTAATTTGTTTTGCTATAAAATTTCTTTTTAATGTTAATGTATGTCAAAATTATTTCTAGAGATTCACCTTTAACTTACTTTCTGTACACTTTAGCTCCGGATGTTGATATTTACTACGCAGCTAGCAAAAACATTTCACGCACTTCAAGTAACGCCAGCGTGCCTTCTAATAGCAGCAGCGGCATTGGACTTGATACGGAGCGTCAGAGTTTGTTTGATCAGCTTACCCGCAGTCGGGACAGCGGTACCTCATCGCCTCAGCCGAACACGACGACAGCCTTAGGTAAAAAAGCACAGCCACAAATCCTGCTAAATGTTGAATCGATTGAAACAACCGAAATTATTACAACCAAAAGAATAGAAACCAAACCACATACTGTACTGGGTGTCAAAAACAGTGCAACAACGACCGTCCCAGATGAGGAGGAAAGCGATTCAAATGACTCGGTCTTTTCAAGCAGCAGCTCTTTAGCTAGCGCCGGTGATACGCTTTGTTGCTCTGGCTTGGAGATGCGTGATGTTTATCTTGGGGGAAGCTGTGCGTTACGCACCAAATGGCGACAAAAGCTTGCGGTGCCCTATTTACAAGAGAAGGCCGTTAGCTTTCACATGCCTGCCCTACACGAGAGTATAAATCAGCTTCCGTTGCAGGAGCAGAAAGACCCACAGGAGCAGAAGCAACAGCGCTCGTTTGTGCGCACGCGTCGAAAGTGTCGTGGTAATGAGTTCCAACTAGAGGAAAATGAGGAGCTTACAGTTGACGAGGAGTCACTTAGTTGGTCACAGCATCAATTGGCAGTGCGTCCAAGTCTATACAATCCGTCTCTTATAGAATCCAGTCGGTGGCTGCTCTTTGTAATTACTAACGAGACGCGTTCGTTGGCGCCAATGACATTAGCTGCCCATTGTATTGGATTTATGTACAATGTTGTATTGGCCGTTCAAATGCTACCTGATGACTGTGTGCTCGGTGGAGAAAAGGTGAGATTTAAAGGAGAACTATTGTGATGTTCACAAAGTATATTAAAAAAGTCTAGAGTATAAGCTTATATGTTCATAATGTCTCAATTCACTTTGCAGTAACCAGAGTTTGAATTTTTTTCCTTTACCTAACAACCAACTACAGAAAGTTGAGTAATAATTGTAAACTAGTGCTGAAAAATATATTAACCTTGTCTCCGGTGATACTTTTTTATACACTTAACCGGTGCTAAGCCCTAGACTCCCCTTATGGGAAAATACACGTAAAAGTGCGTTTTTTGCCAAAAAATGTGGAATATTTTTGTTCACGATCAATTTATTTAAATTCTGTAAATGCAGTTGTGTTTAGAATGTAAAAATCATTAAAAATAATCATAGACACATATATATATACTATATATTATCTGAATAATACGTATTTAGATTACGTAAACTGCACCTGTTACGTGTAACTAAGAGTTGCTCATCAATGCAAAGATCCAGGAAAGGGGCAAAACATAATTTGTAACATGAGTTTGTAGGTGTATTTCACAAAAATAAACCGAAAATTAGCTTGAAGGGTGTTGAAAAAGGGTTCGTTTGTTCAGAAGGACGGGCGGGCACTCGGACAGGCAGACGGACGGGCGGGCGGACGAACAGACTGCCAGATGGTCAGACACATTGACGGAGATTCCACAGACCCAATATACTCTTTTTACCTAAAAGTTAGAATTTTACAAAAAAATTTCCATATGAAATGTATGGGCATGGGCAGTTAAGGGCCGATCACCGGGTTTAAGGGTATTTTTGTGTTTTCGGCCACCCCGCCCACAATTTTCACGATTTTGATGATCGTTGCAGATAATTAAAGAAAAAACTCCAACGAACTATAAACTCCCTTACAAATTTTCTGTGGGCTCAGTAGTTTTAATTTTACAGCCATTTGAAAGTCACCCTGGGCATCCTATACCAATCCACCGGTTACAAGGTTAAATACACGATTGCTAGCATCAAATCGATTGAAATTTTTCCTAGGTTGTAAATTCCTGTTGTCATTTATTTAGATAAGATTTATTACACCCTAAACATTTGTTTAATAAGCATTGCAGGCTAATTTTCTAACTCACTGAATTGGGTACGTTAATATATGCATCATCCTAAAAACTGTCAATCAAGTCATTAGTTATACTAGATTCGACTGCCAATGATCTGCAAGTGCTGTTAACATACGGAAAATTGATGTGTATAAAAACATGTGAAGATTCACAGACTTTCACACCTATTCTATTGGTTCTATTTAAAATTAACACCGAGTTTTAATGTATTGCTAAACATATAGCACTACAACTAACAATTACTTGTTCTAAATCTTTCCAGCTGACCGTTGCGGCAATAAAGGATTACAATCGTGGTCGTTCGTATCTCATTGATTTGGCAAAACGACAGGGGGTGCCTGTATTTAATGACATACAGGCGGCGCTTAACTGCACGGTGGCCAAAGTTCATGCTTACAATAATCGAGAGCGGTGTTAATATTTGTCCTGTTTGAGTTCCAGCACGAAACAGCTCTGAGCTAAATTTATATATTAAGTATAAATTGTGTTTATATTTTATACTCTTTTACAGTACTTATATCTCATAAAAATAACTTCCTTAATTTTATTTCAAATTAAATTCGATTTTGTACAAAACCGATAAATACTGCTTCATAAAAATTTATATATAATATGTACATGTTTTACACACCTTGAATAAAAAATGTCGTCTCACAGAACGCGCATTTTGAACGAAAGGCATTGGGTTTTTAAAAAGATATATAAATTGTATTTAATATTAAATTTATTAATATAATTTAAATATATTATAATAAAATATTGTATTTAATAAACAAAACAAAATTGTAAAGAACAATTGTAAATATACAAGATAAGGTGTAGTATTTTTAGAACATATGCAAATATTCTTTATACTTTGTAATCACTAAACAATATGCATAGTAATAAACATTTGGTGATGCCACTGTACCCAAGAGGCAACAATATCTCAATAAACAAGATTTTCTAACAAATATATTTTGCATTATGACTTGAAATTAGTTTTCACAGAAAAAATGCTCACAATTAGATGTCGGCGATAGATAAGCAATCAAGGCCTAACCAAACGTTGATATCAACCTTACAGCATCGTCGCAAGACTAAACGAAAAGTATTCCTACGTATGAAGCATCAACGTCTATAGCCATACGTTGCTTAAGTGCTTTGTCTCTTCTTCTTCTTTCTTTTTGACAACAACAAGAGAAACAATGTAAACAAACCATATGACAGTAGCAGTGATACATTGTTGCCATGTGTTCTTTTTTTTTTCCAATTAAAATTAATGTTAACATTTAATGTAATATTATGGTAAAAATAAAGACAACACATTTTTTATATATCTGGTATATTATAGATCAATGTGTTTACAAACAATAAAATGAAGATTTTAAAATTTTTAAAACTTTTTAATAAAATAAAAAAACAGCGACAACTCTATAGCCCAAAGCCTGACGCATGGTTTCATTTCAGTGAACTTTTGCTTTATTGGTGCAAGCGACGAAAAAATGAGAAAATAGAACGTGTTCTATTTCAGCACTTTTTTGCGTCGGTCAACATGTTAACGTAAAAAAGGCGTTTTTGGTGTTTTTTAGTAATTGTTTTCAAAAAATAATGTAAACAAACTTAAAAATATGTCGCCAAAGGTAAATAATGAGGGTGTTCACAAGTCCTCGTAAAATCGTAAAGCGTAATTTTACGACACACAAGCTAATGAGCGCCCTTTTTCGTTTGACAGTTGTAATTGTCGTCGTAAAACAGCTGTTTTGACAAGCTGTTATTTAAATGCAAAACCTTTATTCGTTACTTTTAAGGTTTGAATAAGATAAGATTATAAGGATGGCATATGCGCACTTAGGTTCATACAAGTAGATCAAGCGAGATTGCGAGGGACACACGTTGGAAATTCAAAATATTAAATCATGATATATATGCGCATTTAGGGTCAAATAGGTAGACCAACTGAGAGTGCAGTAGAAATAGGATCACATGTTTGTTACCTAACTAGCCAGATGCACGCTGTACCTTACAAAGTGACCAATCTTTTTTTTGACAAAAATATCGAAATATGCTCGATACCAAGTAGTTTTACTCGATTCTTTGGAAAATTTTACAACACTAAAACTTCACATTTTTTGCCATTTTACGACAGTTTTTTTTAGACATACCCAGGGGTATAGTAAACGTCGTACATTTTTTCTCATGTATTTTGTTGTTTTTTTTTACACTTTTGAGTTTACGAGGACAAGTGAATACCCCCAATATAAACATGTTTGATATTTAATATTATACAACGTATTTATTTGTTTTCGTCCGTATACATTTTGAGGTTGTTTACGTTTTTCATATATGTTTGTGTTGAATTAAATAGAGAAGTGTGACTAGATTGTGTAACAACAAAAAGAGATGGGATTTTGGATTTAACCGATGCGAATAATGTGAATGCCAACATTTTTGGTCGGTTAAAAAAAGCTACAGAAAAAGCGGTCGTGTGAAGCGGGCTTAACTGTCTTAGAAAATGATATATTATATCTATATGTTTACTTTGGGCTTGATACATATGATTTTTAGCCAAATGTTGAGCGCTAAGATTATCGCAATTTACACACAACGGTTGGTCAGTATTAAAGCATCGCGCACACCAGAGCGAATAATCCGCAGCGGCAGCGGCACGAATATACAGCTTGATATATTCCGCGCACAAATCGCAATTGTGATCACACTGTATTCGTGGTATAATCGCAGCAAATATTGCGGGAAGCCATGAAGAAAGACGCATAAGTAGCTGTTCGAAACATCACATGTGATGCATTTTTTATAAATATTTTTTTTTAATAAAACTTAATGATAATAAGTTAAAAACGGCTTTTTTATTATATTATTATATTGTATTAAAAGCCAAAATATAATAACTTAACATGTAAACAAGGCAAAAATTCAACACATGCATAACATGTGACGTCATCAGCAAAGAACATAAAAAAGTGTCTGCGCAATCTGGTTTCTATCGTTCTTGGCGGCAAGCGACAAAAACGCTGCATGCACGGTTCTCAATGTTCAGCGGAAAAAACGCTGCAAATTCGCTGTCAAAGCGATTCGATTTCATTTATCAGTCTTAATACTCGATACCGAAGGTATGGAGTATATTGGGTTTGTGCAATGTCCGTCATGGTGTCTGTCCGTCTGTCTGTCTGTATGAACGCAACTTTTTTCCACACCCTTCAAGCTAGAGACTTGAAACTTTGCAAATGTCTTTATCTATGGCCGGGACAGATAAAGTGTCAAGATTGGGGTTATACGATAACTGGGAGGCTGGCAAATCGATAAATTCGATAACTCAAAATCGATAAATCCACCGTTTCCGCACACCCTTACAGTTAGAGCTACCAAATTTGGTAGGAAGATAGCTACTGGCATCCCCGAAAAAATTGCATCAAAAATTTTGGGGCCACGCCTACCCATTCCGCCCCCAGCCCCCCCGCAGTTTGAAATCAGAAACGCCTATATCTACCTCAGTTTTTGAGCTACAGCCACCAAATTTTACGCCAAGATAGGTGATGACGATCCCCAAAAAACTGCATCAAAACTTTGGATGCCGCACCCACCCATACCGCCCTTGCCCACCTCAGCCGCCCCAACTTTTCGTTAAAAGCGGGAATGCGTGTATCTTTCATAGTGTTTGAGCTAGAGTCTCCAAACTTGGTAGGAAGATAACTGGTAGTGACCCCCAAAGATATCTTGGCGCCACGCCTACCCCAAGCCCCCCTTCCCCAACTTTTAAAAACTTTGAGCTAGAGTCTCCAAACTTGGTAGGAAGATAACTGGTAGCGACCCCCAAAGATATCTTGGCGCCACGCCTACCCCAAGCCCCCCTTCCCCAACTTTTAAAAACTTTGAGCTAGAGTCACCAAATTTGGTAGGAAGATTGCAATTGGCATTCCACAAAGATCTGCATCAAAAATTTGGATCCACGCCCACCAAAAACGCCCGCAGCCTCCTTCCCCTTCCCTTAACAAACTTTGAGCTAGAGTCACCAAATTTAGCAGGAAGATAGCTGGTGGTATCCCCATCTGTATCAGACAATCTTTGATGCAGCGTACACCCCGGCTGCATCCGTACCCCTTTGCAATCAGGCCTCTTTTTACCGGTTTTAATACTGGTATCGAGTATATCGCAGTCGGTTGCGTCCGACTGCAACGTTTCCACTTGTTTTCTTCTATATATATAAAAGAGTTTGTCCTGTTAAGAATGGAGGATCCACAGCCTAAAGGGGCCTACGCAGATGACAGTACAGCTCTCGTACCGTAAAAACTTCATATAAAAAAAATGGTCTCGTACAGCGCCCGTACAGTACTACGAGACCCTGGTACGCAGTATGTTAGTTACTTTCCTTAAATAAGTGTTGAACAATGAAAATGTTAAATAACAGTGTGGCTGTTGTACGGCTAGTAATGAATGCTAAGCATATCTTTACGGCTCGTAAAAAGTGCAACAACATGTCGGGCAAGAGCCGGCTTATACATATTTCGGAAAATATTGACAAAATTGAACTCCAATAGCGCCATACTTATTGTTTTAGCAGTCAATGCTGCACAACAAGAAATTAATAAAAATATATAAATTAATTCATATGATACAATTTAAACAACATATGAATTTTTATTCTTCAACTCAAGCCGACCCGTACTGCCCGGGTAAAGATCTGTAAGTTGAATTTGCTTTGAGTCTTTTGAGTGGTTTCGGTTATGTTAATCATAATCTGGTAATTTCAGCTGTGCCCATCAAACATGGGTTAACTAAAATGCTACAATTTTTTTTTTGCATATGCACCCTGATTTTTTTTTATAGCCGCCAGTAGCGATTCTTTTGTTGTACAGAAACACAAAAGTAGCGTACATTGTTCGTTAATCATTATTTAAAATTCAGTCAAATTTAAAAAACACTGCTGCATTTCCGATTTATTTAGAGAAAGTAGTCACAATATGTGCGTTGTTTAGAACTGGTCGTTACGGCTCGTACAATGTGTGCAGTACGGTACGGGAGCTGTACTGTCATCTGCGTAGGGGCCTTAAGCGAAAAGAGCTAGAAGGCTGAAATTTTCACACAATATTCGATGCAGGTAGTAAGTGGGCACTAAGAAAGGAATTTTATTTTGGACAACTCCTTCGAGTACCTCCCATACATTTTGGAGCACTTTTACCCATTCCAAAAACAAAACACATTACCCATTCCAATACTGCCGCTGATTCTCGCACAAGCTGAGGGTTTGATCGCGAGCGAGAATACAAAAATAAAACAAATGCGCAGTGACGCCTTCGCGTCGCACAAGCAAAGTTGTAGAAAAAGGTTCGTACACTTGCAAAAAAGAAACGGATTTCCGTTTCTTAATGAATAATTGCATTCACAAATAAGTGAACAATGCGCTTGAAAATAATTTTTATAATTTTATGTATGTTCAATGTACATGTATCTTTTCGCACAGTACACATTTTTTTTTCAAATTTGTGTGCCTTCGACAATTGATCTACGACCCAAGTAGCGTTTGTTGTTGTTGTAAGTGTTGTTGTTGGGCCCGCACTGCTACTTTTTGTTGGTGTCATTGATTTAAAAAAACAACAACGAAACAAAACTTGGTGCGTCTAGAAAAATTTGGCACACTAGAATATGTTGTGGGGGTGGATTTGCCTACTTGCTTAGCTAAGACAAAACGCAAGAACGATAAAACTCAGATCACGCAGTCAGTGGTTTACACGTTGTACAGTGAAGTCAATTTTTGACTTATTTTGAAGTATTTATTTATAATACTTACTTTAAATTAAGTTGTTAATTTGTTTGGTTTTTTTTTTAAAAACAAAAATAATAAGTCGATTTTAGACTTAATAATTGAAGCAACATTATATATAGTTGGATAAGGACTATGAACGCAACTTTTTTCCACACCCTTCAAGCTAGAGACTTGAAACTTTGCAAATGTCTTTATCTATGGCCGGGACAGATAAAGTGTCAAGATTGGGGTTATACGATAACTGGGAGGCTGGCAAATCGATAAATTCGATAACTCAAAATCGATAAATCCACCGTTTCCGCACACCCTTACAGTTAGAGCTACCAAATTTGGTAGGAAGATAGCTACTGGCATCCCCGAAAAAATTGCATCAAAAATTTTGGGGCCACGCCCACCCATTCCGCCCCCAGCCCCCCCGCAGTTTGAAATCAGAAACGCCTATATCTACCTCAGTTTTTGAGCTACAGCCACCAAATTTTACGCCAAGATAGGTGATGACGATCCCCAAAAAACTGCATCAAAACTTTGGATGCCACGCCCACCCATACCACCCTTGCCAACCCCAGCCGCCCCAACTTTTCGTCAAAAACGGGAATGCGTGTATCTTTCATGGTGTTTGAGCTACAGTCTCCAAAAATCGGTAGGAAGATAACTGGTCACGATCCCCAAAGATCTGCATTAAAAATTTTGGGGCCACGCCTACCCATTCCGCCCCCAGCCCCCCCGCAGTTTGAAATCAGAAACGCAGTTTGAATCAGAAATCTACCTCAGTTTTGGTGATGACGATCCTCAAAAAACTGCATACAAATTTTGGATGCCGCACCCACCCATACCGCCCTTGCCCACCTCAGCCGCCCCAACTTTTCGTTAAAAGCGGGAATGCGTGTATCTTTCATAGTGTTTGAGCTAGAGTCTCCAAACTTGGTAGGAAGATAACTGGTAGCGACCCCCAAAGATATCTTGGCGCCACGCCTACCCCAAGCCCCCCCTTCCCCAACTTCTAAAAACTTTGAGCTAGAGTCACCAAATTTGGTAGGAAGATTGCAATTGGCATTCCACAAAGATCTGCATCAAAAATTTGGATCCACGCCCACCAAAAACGCCCGCAGCCTCCTTCCCCTTCCCTTAACAAACTTTGAGCTAGAGTCACCAAATTTAGCAGGAAGATAGCTGGTGGCATGCCCATCTGTATCAGAAAATTTTTGAGGCAACTTACACCCATCCGTACCCCTTTGCAATCAGGCCTCTTTTTACCGGTTTTAATACTGGTATCGAGTATATCGCAGTCGGTTGCGTCCGACTGCAACGTTTCCACTTGTTTTTAATTTGTTTTGCTATAAAATTTCTTTTTAATGTTAATGTATGTCAAAATTATTTCTAGAGATTCACCTTTAACTTACTTTCTGTACACTTTAGCTCCGGATGTTGATATTTACTACGCAGCTAGCAAAAACATTTCACGCACTTCAAGTAACGCCAGCGTGCCTTCTAATAGCAGCAGCGGCATTGGACTTGATACGGAGCGTCAGAGTTTGTTTGATCAGCTTACCCGCAGTCGGGACAGCGGTACCTCATCGCCTCAGCCGAACACGACGACAGCCTTAGGTAAAAAAGCACAGCCACAAATCCTGCTAAATGTTGAATCGATTGAAACAACCGAAATTATTACAACCAAAAGAATAGAAACCAAACCACATACTGTACTGGGTGTCAAAAACAGTGCAACAACGACCGTCCCAGATGAGGAGGAAAGCGATTCAAATGACTCGGTCTTTTCAAGCAGCAGCTCTTTAGCTAGCGCCGGTGATACGCTTTGTTGCTCTGGCTTGGAGATGCGTGATGTTTATCTTGGGAGAAGCTGTGCGTTACGCACCAAATGGCGACAAAAGCTTGCGGTGCCCTATTTACAAGAGAAGGCCGTTAGCTTTCACATGCCTGCCCTACACGAGAGTATAAATCAGCTTCCGTTGCAGGAGCAGAAAGACCCACAGGAGCAGAAGCAACAGCGCTCGTTTGTGCGCACGCGTCGAAAGTGTCGTGGTAATGAGTTCCAACTAGAGGAAAATGAGGAGCTTACAGTTGACGAGGAGTCACTTAGTTGGTCACAGCATCACTTGGCAGTGCGTCCAAGTCTATACAATCCGTCTCTTATAGAATCCAGTCGGTGGCTGCTCTTTGTAATTACTAACGAGACGCGTTCGTTGGCGCCAATGACATTAGCTGCCCATTGTATTGGATTTATGTACAATGTTGTATTGGCCGTTCAAATGCTACCTGATGACTGTGTACTCGGTGGAGAAAAGGTGAGATTTAAAGGAGAACTATTGTGATGTTCACAAAGTATATTAAAAAAGTCTAGAGTATAAGCTTATATGTTCATAATGTCTCAATTCACTTTGCAGTAACCAGAGTTTGAATTTTTTTCCTTTACCTAACAACCAACTACAGAAAGTTGAGTAATAATTGTAAACTAGTGCTGAAAAATATATTAACCTTGTCTCCGGTGATACTTTTTTATACACTTAACCGGTGCTAAGCCCTAGACTCCCCTTATGGGAAAATACACGTAAAAGTGCGTTTTTTGCCAAAAAATGTGGTTGTGTGCAGTTGTGTTTAGAATGTAAAAATCATTAAAAATAATCATAGACACATATATATATACTATATATTATCTGAATAATACGTATTTAGATTACGTAAACTGCACCTGTTACGTGTAACTAAGAGTTGCTCATCAATGCAAAGATCCAGGAAAGGGGCAAAACATAATTTGTAACATGAGTTTGTAGGTGTATTTCACAAAAATAAACCGAAAATTAGCTTGAAGGGTGTTGAAAAAGGGTTCGTTTGTTCAGAAGGACGGGCGGGCACTCGGACAGGCAGACGGACGGGCGGGCGGACGAACAGACTGCCAGATGGTCAGACACATTGACGGAGATTCCACAGACCCAATATACTCTTTTTACCTAAAAGTTAGAATTTTACAAAAAAATTTCCATATGAAATGTATGGGCATGGGCAGTTAAGGGCCGATCACCGGGTTTAAGGGTATTTTTGTGTTTTCGGCCACCCCGCCCACAATTTTCACGATTTTGATGATCGTTGCAGATAATTAAAGAAAAAACTCCAACGAACTATAAACTCCCTTACAAATTTTCTGTGGGCTCAGTAGTTTTAATTTTACAGCCATTTGAAAGTCACCCTGGGCATCCTATACCAATCCACCGGTTACAAGGTTAAATACACGATTGCTAGCATCAAATCGATTGAAATTTTTCCTAGGTTGTAAATTCCTGTTGTCATTTATTTAGATAAGATTTATTACACCCTAAACATTTGTTTAATAAGCATTGCAGGCTAATTTTCTAACTCACTGAATTGGGTACGTTAATATATGCATCATCCTAAAAACTGTCAATCAAGTCATTAGTTATACTAGATTCGACTGCCAATGATCTGCAAGTGCTGTTAACATACGGAAAATTGATGTGTATAAAAACATGTGAAGATTCACAGACTTTCACACCTATTCTATTGGTTCTATTTAAAATTAACACCGAGTTTTAATGTATTGCTAAACATATAGCACTACAACTAACAATTACTTGTTCTAAATCTTTCCAGCTGACCGTTGCGGCAATAAAGGATTACAATCGTGGTCGTTCGTATCTCATTGATTTGGCAAAACGACAGGGGGTGCCTGTATTTAATGACATACAGGCGGCGCTTAACTGCACGGTGGCCAAAGTTCAAGCTTACAATAATCGAGAGCGGTCTTAATATTTGTCCTGTTTGAGTTCCAGCACGAAACAGCTCTGAGCTAAATTTATATATTAAGTATAAATTGTGTTTATATTTTATACTCTTTTACAGAACTTATATCTCATAAAAATAACTTCCTTAATTTTATTTCAAATTAAATTCGATTTTGTACAAAACCGATAAATACTGCTTCATAAAAATTTATATATAATATGTACATGTTTTACACACCTTGAATAAAAAATGTCGTCTCACAGAACGCGCATTTTGAACGAAAGGCATTGGGTTTTTAAAAAGATATATAAATTGTATTTAATATTAAATTTATTAATATAATTTAAATATATTATAATAAAATATTGTATTTAATAAACAAAACAAAATTGTAAAGAACAATTGTAAATATACAAGATAAGGTGTAGTATTTTTAGAACATATGCAAATATACTTTATACTTTGTAATCACTAAACAATATGCATAGTAATAAACATTTGGTGATGCCACTGTACCCAAGAGGCAACAATATCTCAATAAACAAGATTTTCTAACAAATATATTTTGCATTATGACTTGAAATTAGTTTTCACAGAAAAAATGCTCACAATTAGATGTCGGCGATAGATAAGCAATCAAGGCCTAACCAAACGTTGATATCAACCTTACAGCATCGTCGCAAGACTAAACGAAAAGTATTCCTACGTATGAAGCATCAACGTCTATAGCCATACGTTGCTTAAGTGCTTTGTCTCTTCTTCTTCTTTCTTTTTGACAACAACAAGAGAAACAATGTAAACAAACCATATGACAGTAGCAGTGATACATTGTTGCCATGTGTTCTTTTTTTTATTCCAATTAAAATTAATGTTAACATTTAATGTAATATTATGGTAAAAATAAAGACAACACATTTTTTATATATCTGGTATATTATAGATCAATGTGTTTACAAACAATAAAATGAAGATTTTAAAATTTTTAAAATATTTTTAATAAAATAAAAAAACAGCGACAACTCTATAGCCCAAAGCCTGACGCATGGTTTCATTTCAGTGAACTTTTGCTTTATTGGTGCAAGCATTCGTTAAAAAAAAACTGAACGAAGCCGTGCCGAAGCATCGCACTATGGTCCAGCCGACCACTTTTTTTCGCCAAAACCTATTTTTTAAAAGTTAAAAAATTAAAGTACTTTAGATCAATCTAGATTAGAAAAAGAGTGACCAACACATCTGGGTACCAGAAATTCCCGTAGATAGCGCCACTTTCGCGAAATTAGCTGTTAAACCTGGCGGAAGTTTTTGTGGAAGCACGTGGTTTGAAGTGCTCGTCGTGTCGTCGTACATGTGTCGATTTGTGATTAAATCCAATTTTTAAAAAGGTACATATATAAATCGATTCCGACCTATTCCGGTCTTGCGACAAATTGCGTATCGTAGATTAACAAATTCTTGTTGTAATGCATGTTTCAAATTGACTTGGTTTCACTTGGTTCTCTTTTAATTTGCATTAATAGATCATAACCTCGAATTCAGCAATGCGGAATTGTTTGTTTTGTGGACGTCAGAGTAAACAAAAGCATCCAAGAAAAATTTATGAAATCAAAACTTTGTGGGGACATTTCAGGTGAAACGACTAAAGCTGTGACAGATGCTTCAAGAAGATTTTTTTTTATTTTTCCTAGCAACATTACATTTTTTATTTTTTTTTTATGAAATGAATTTTTATTTGGCGATTCACTTCATTATTATTTAAGAAAAATTTAATAAAAAAAAATTGCTCAATTCTTGGCGTGTTATTCCCTATTAATTATACCTTTACTCTGCATTATTAAAATATAGGCGGTGCCACACCCATATTTCTCGAAAATAAACTTCCTACTGATTATATATATCGAATGCAAGAAACCAAATAAAAATATCTTGCTTCGTTCGCGAGATATTAATTTTGGCCAAAAAAAGTGGTCGGCTGGACCATAGTGCATCGTTTGGGCGGATACACGGCGTAGCCTATGTTGATCTTTTGCGTGCTGCGATGCTGTAAGGTTGAAATCAACGTTTGGTTAGCCCTTAATATTCCCCACAGACACGCATCAACAATTTGGCTGCCCCATAGACAAAATTTGTACCTCGAAAATCCACATATCTTCCATACTTTAAGAGCCACATCCTCCAAATTTTGTGGCAAAATAGTAAATTACAGTCCCCCAAAGACATGCATAAACAATTTGGATGCCCGCATAAACAAAATTTGTTCCCCGAAAATGTATCATATCTTCCATGGCCATATGTACAATGTGCGGCAAAAAGATACTTGATACAAAGAATTACAAACAAAGCTCCACGTAAAGACAAGTTCATTTAATAATTTATTTATCATAAGGATTTACAAGTAGCTCAATGTTTATTATAGAGTAATAAAGCAACTGTAGTTGAATAGTTTAAAAAATAAACTATGTGTAAGACAGCTGATATCAACTGGACAAATACTTCTTGCCCCGCACCGCAGTCAGCCGTTTGTCCTGTATGATGAGTACATTGTCTGCCTCCTGTGTGGCCTTGGCGATGCCAAATACCGAACTCGTCGTCAGTTCATTTTCCTGCCGTTCCTTGCGCGGATGCATAACAAGTGTGACGTGCACATTGTGCTTGGTGGCAAAACCACGAAACGCTGCTATATATATTACCTCCTCGATGTTCGGCAGCTCAGCGCCTTGGCCACTATGTGGCGCAAGTTGAGACGACGTCGAAGTGCCATATGCGATGCCGGCTCTGTTTCTGTCGGTCGTATCAGCAGGCAACGCTTTTCGTCCATTTTCTGTGAAAATGCACGTGCTGACTCCCAACTGTGTGTGGCATCATAGTGCAGCCAGAAGACCAACTCCTTGAAACGCTCCAAGCCAGGCAGACACTCCTGCGGCAGCAGCTGCAACGCATATGGCACGCATACAATGCAATCTAAAAATGTACAATAGGTAAGCTTTGCCAAGAATTATGAATATCCAAATGTAGCAAACGTACGTGTTTCTATATTTTGTGCGGGCAGCCCTATATAATCGAGCAGCTTTGTTCTTGTTCGCAGGGCCGTGTATCAACAAGCCAGAACTACCGTTGCCTTGAAATGTTTGCTCGCTACGATCGCTAAAATGTAGCACTTTTTCGCCGACCACCTTCTGGGTCGCATTTCGCAATGAAAAATACAGCAATTGGTTCTCGGCATCGTTTTGTGCACCGATGGCGTTCAGTTGCGCCTCTTGCTCTTAAGTCCGATCGCTTCGCAAGCTTCTGCTGTGACGCTTACAAGATTGGGGTAACGTGATTTGATAAGCTGCCAGAGCATGTGACAATGTAGCCTTTACATCGCAACTGGGACAAATAAAAGCGCCTGAAAATAAGGGGAAAGCATGGCATTACTTATACATAAACATTTACTACATTTCACCAAATATTTTCCTTTAGCACATACCCGTTCTTTTGTTTATATAAGCTAGTGAGCTGCAGCCGGCATTCCAGTTGCAGGCACGTGTGACCATCCTTATTGTATGCATGTTGTTGTCGCAATTGTTTCTTGAAATCTGTAAGCTCTTTGGTGTCAAATGCATATTCGTCAGCTTTTACACTTGTTGCATAAAGCCGGCACTAGAGCTCGCAAACAATCGATGGTACTATCGGACTATCGATGGTTTTATACTATCGCTTGCACTATCGAGGGCAGCAGCTACTATCGATTGTTTTCAATAGTTTTTTTTGCTGATTTCATTGCCACTAATGGCAACAAAACTTTATGCAAGATTAAAAAAATACGGTTTCGATTCACTTTTCAATGCAGATCATGCTGCTGTTTATTTAGAACAAGAGGTGGTGTAGAACTACAATGTCCGATTTTATTGATAAAACGCATTAGCATAAAAAAGATCTCGATCAGACGGTATAATAGTTATATGTAAATATTTTGAACCGATATTTTCGAAAAAAAATTTTAATAATTTATTTCATATCAATTCTGTTTTTTTAAGGTATTTTTTTACACGGTTGTGAAATAACATGGTTTGAAAATAATTTTTTTTAAATATTTGTACACGATATATTTCATTTAGCACGGCTCAAATTTTGTTGGCTGAAATTTTATTTGCCAGATTAAATATTTGTAATAGTATGTTCATATCACAAATTAAGAGGAATTACCTTTTTGTGGATATACACAAATTGACTGGTCAACAATTGTAAATTGTTCAAAACTAATCTACCGATGATAGTGTCTTTTTTAACACTGTTTTACGTTGAATCAGAACGCAACTTTTGCAAGGCTGGCAAAATAATAACAGACAGGCGAGAGCACAGCTGAAACCAAAAAATGTTGATATGCTCATATTTTTTAACAAAATCCAGGCGACTTGTCAATAGTGATACCCAGCCTTAACACATTTATCATCCACTGCATTTAAGTAGATTTGTAAGTAAAGTAAACTTGCATAACTGAAGAAATGAGATAAGTTGGGTTGAACTCTGAGGTTTTAAATTCAGGGTTATATATGTTTATTAATTATAACTATCAAAAACTATCGATATTTATCGATGGTTTTCAAGAAACAATCGCCCACTATCGATGGCAATGACTATCGATTGTTTGCGACCTCTAGGCGGCACCCCTAGTTAAATATAACAAAACGTACCGCAAATGATCGTTAATTTTTCGAGTCATTGTTTGTTTATTGCTTATGTTGCTGGCAGCATCGATACCGATAATACATTTGTTGGCTGACTATGGTCACCCTACACAACGACGATTCTTACCGATACTCGTTTTTTGTTGCCAAACGCTGGCAATCCTAGTCACATAAACAAAATATTAAAAAAAATTACAAAAACAAAAATTTTTAATCAACACTTTGCTCTATAAAATTGTATGTGAAAAGTGTGAGTCGAAACTGTCGAAGGTCTCAGCGCCTAACCCTTGGAGAACTAGCAATGCAGTTGCCGGTGGACGTAAAATACACGAAAAGAAAGCATTGTCCTTATCCAAGGAGCGATACAATCCCATTGGCAGAAGTTTTGCGCCTTGTCAGTAAGAATTGTTTTTTAATTTTGCAGAAACTTATAATTTTGACAAGCTAATGTTTCAAATGTTCAATTACAGCATATGCAGGAAAAAGGTGCATCAGATGGGAGCACATTATTGCCAGGCGTGCTCCTATAAAAAGGCCTTATGTGCAATGTGCGGCAAAAAGATACTTGATACAAAGAATTACAAACAAAGCTCCACGTAAAGACAAGTTCATTTAATGAATTATTTATCATAAGCATTTACAAGTAGCTCAATGTTTAGCATAGAGTAAAAAAGCAACTGTAGTTAAATAGTTTAAAAAATAAACTATGTGTAAGACAGCTGATATCAACTGGACAAATACTTCTTGCCCCGCACCACAGTCAGCCGTTCATCCTGTATGATGAGTACATTGTCTGCCTCCTGTGTGGCCTTGGCGATGCCAAATACCGAACTCGTCGTCAGTTCATTTTCCTGCCGTTCCTTGCGCGGATGCATAACAAGTGTGATGTGCACATTGTGCTTGGTGGCAAAACCACGAAACGCTGCTATATATATATTACCTTCTCGATGTTCGGCAGCTCACTGAGTATGTCGTTGCGTAGGGCACTGAATTGCCTTGTGACGCACTAACGTCGCCTTGGCCAGTATGTGGCGCAAGTTGAGGCGACGTCGAAGTGCCATATGCGGTGCCGGCTCTGTTTCTGTCGGTCGTATCAGCAGGCAACGCTTTTCGTCCATTTTCTGTGAAAATGCACGTGCTGACTCCCAACTGTGTGTGGCATCATAGTGCAGCCAGAAGACCAACTCCTTGAAACGCTCCAAGCCAGGCAGACACTCCTGCGGCAGCAGCTGCAACGCATATGGCACGCATACAATGCAATCTAAAAATGTAAAATAGGTAAGCTTTGCCAAGAATTATGAATATCCAAATGTAGCAAACGTACGTGTTTCTATATTTTGTGCGGGCAGCCCTATATAATCGAGCAGATTGCTTACAAGCACAGCTTTGTTCTTGTTCGCAGGGCCGTGTATCAACAAGCCAGAACTACCGTTGCCTTGAAATGTTTGCTCGCTACGATCGCTAAAATGTAGCACTTTTTCGCCGACCACCTTCTGGGTCGCATTTCGCAATGAAAAATACAGCAATTGGTTTTCGGCATCGTTTTGTGCACCGATGGCGTTCAGTTGCGCCTCTTGCTCTTAAGTCCGATCGCTTCGCAAGCTTCTGCTGTGACGCTTACAAGATTGGGGTAACGTGATCTATAGACCAACGATTTTGGTGGTGTTCGCTTAAAGCCCGCGGGTGGTGGTGTTTGATAAGCTGCCAGAGCATGTGACAATGTAGCCTTTACATCGCAACTGGGACAAATAAAAGCGCCTGAAAATAAGGGGAAAGCATGGCATTACTTATACATAAACATTTACTACATTTCACCAAATATTTTCCTTTAGCACATACCCGTTCTTTTGTTTATATAAGCTAGTGAGCTGCAGCCGGCATTCCAGTTGCAGGCACGTGTGACCATCCTTATTGTATGCATGTTGTTGTCGCAATTGTTTCTTGAAATCTGTAAGCTCTTTGGTGTCAAATGCATATTCGTCAGCTTTTACACTTGTTGCATAAAGCCGGCACTAGAGCTCGCAAACAATCGATGGTACTATCGGACTATCGATGGTTTTATACTATCGCTTGCACTATCGAGGGCAGCAGCTACTATCGATTGTTTTCAATAATTTTTTTTGCTGATTTCATTGCCACTAATGGCAACAAAACTTTATGCAAGATTAAAAAAATACGGTTTCGATTCACTTTTCAATGCAGATCATATTGCTCTTTATTTAGAACAAGAAGTGGTGTAGTACTACAATGTCCGATTTTATTGATAAACGCATTAGCATAAAAAAGATCTCGATCAGACGGTATAATAGTTATATGTAAATATTTTGAACCGATATTTTCGAAAAAAAATTTTTAAGTTTTTTTAAGGTATTTTTTTACACGGTTGTGAAATAACATGGTTTGAAAATAATTTTTTTTAAATATTTGTACACGATATATTTCATTTAGCACGGCTCAAATTTTGTTGGCTGAAATTTTATTTGCCAGATTAAATATTTGTAATAGTATGTTCATATCACAAATTAAGAGGAATTACCTTTTTGTGGATATACACAAATTGACTGGTCAACAATTGTAAATTGTTCAAAACTAATCTACCGATGATAGTGTCTTTTTTAACACTGTTTTACGTTGAATCAGAACGCAACGCAATGCAGTTGCCGGTGGACGTAAAATTCACGAAAACAAAGCATTGTCCTCATCCAAGGAGCGATACAATCCCATTGGCAGAAGTTTTGCGCCTTGTCAGTAAGAATTGTTTTTTAATTTTGCAGAAACTTATAATTTTGACAAGCTAATGTTTCAAATGTTCAATTACAGCATATGCAGGAAAAAAGTGCATCAGATGGGAGCACATTATTGCCAGGCGTGCTCCTATAAAAAGGCCTTATGTGCAATGTGCGGCAAAAAGATACTTGATACAAAGAATTACAAACAAAGCTCCACGTAAAGACAAGTTCATTTAATGAATTATTTATCATAAGCATTTACAAGTAGCTCAATGTTTAGCATAGAGTAAAAAAGCAACTGTAGTTAAATAGTTTAAAAAATAAACTATGTGTAAGACAGCTGATATCAACTGGACAAATACTTCTTGCCCCGCACCGCAGTCAGCCGTTTGTCCTGCATGATGAGTACATTGTCTGCCGCCTGTGTGGCCTTGGCGATGCCAAATACCAAACTCGTCGTCAGTTCATTTTCCTGCCGTTCCTTGCGCGGATGCATAACAAGTATGATGTGCACATTGTGCTTGGTGGCAAAACCACGAAACGCTGCTATATATATAAGTTAAGAACTAAACATCTAAGCACACAAATCATAAGTAGTTGATTGCCCTCAGCAACAATTACAACAAAACACTCACAGCCTTAAGCGTTTTGGTTGCCCTCAGCAACAATGTAGTACTTTGTAAACAATGCTGACTCGCCGATGAGAGTTCAGCGCACAGCAACTGAAAGCGGACACCCGCGTTGCTTGCGCAAGAATGCTGAGTCGGCTTGCCGACTCTAGCGAATGGCGCGATGCATTGGCTTCACAGGGCAAGCTTATGCTTGAACATTTCTGCAGCCTTTAGTCTCGATCTGTAACGCAACATAATAAGACGAATAAAAGATTAAACTCCGGCATAGCCGTCAATAAATATAACCTGTGTTATCAATAATAGTTGACCACGTCCAAGACGGGCAACTGGGAAAGTTCCCGCACCATAATCTACACAATCCCTGCAACCACCTGCTGGATTTGTCATCACCTCACAAAGGAGGAGAAGTGATTCCCGTTCTACAAGCTACAGTTCTTCGCAGGACATCATAGCGGTTGACGGAAGATCTTAATTGGCGCCCAACCAATAAACACGAACCCATACCATGTAAGTTCATAAGTGATTTCAGTTCAAGAAATTAGTGACAAACGTTTTTTAAAAGAAAAACTAGTAAAGTAAATTTTGCGGCAGTCTTGTGCCAGCATTTCACTTGTATAAACGTTGTATACTTTTGCTAAAATAAAAAGTTCGTTGCATACTTTTACTAAGATAAAATTTGCTGCATACTTTCAACAAAAATAAAATTTGTTGCTGCATACTTTTACCAACGTTCCATTTCAATAAAACATTGCATACTTTCGGCAGCATCATATTTTTTGCTGCATACTTTAACAATTTTTTTATAAAAATACTGCATACCCCAAGACACTATATTCTATTATTGCCAACAGTTTTACCTGCCGATCTTTCACGATCGGCCTAAATTTTGAAAAGTGCCAACCATAAGCCAATGAGTTGGGCCTACAGGGAGATGAAAGTTGAATATAATAGTGACGATAGCTGGGAAGGGGAAATCAATTGCTCAGTAGTTCCTGATCCTGCAGATACCACAGTAACTGAAAATATGGATCCAACCCAAATTCAGACTCTTGTTGAGAATGCCATCAGGCAAGCCCTAGCGCAACAGCAAAGCCATTTTCAAACACAAATGTCCGCTTTAGCTTCGCAAGTACAAAGTTTGCAAGTAGAAGCACCACAAATCACCACGTACGAAAAAATATCCGTAGACCCGAACGCTAAATGCGATATTCCTTTGGACATTATTAAGTCTGTGCCGGATTTCACCGGCGTACAGGATGAGTATGTAGCGTGGAGGCAAGCAGCCATTTACGCATACGAGCTGTTCAAAAATTTTCCAAAGAGCACTGCACACTATCAAGCGGTAGCAATTATTAGGAACAAAATCAAAGGCTCAGCTGGAGCCCTGCTAGTGTCCCATAACACGGTTTTAAATTTCGATGCAATACTAGCTAGACTGGATTGCACATACTCAGATAAAACATCCTTGCGTTTGTTGAGACAGGGTTAGGAGTTGGTTACTCAGGGCGAAATGTCCCTGATGCAGTACTACGACGACGTAGAAAAGAAACTCACACTCGTAACTAACAAGATTGTAATGTCTCACGACCAAGAAGGCGCCGATTTGCTCAACCGAGAGGTTAGGGACGACGCCTTGCACGCCTTTATTTCCGGTCTTAAAAAACCGTTGAGAGCGGTCGTGTTTCCTGCACAACCAAAGGATTTACCGTCTGCACTGGCTCTAGCTAGAGAGGCAGAATCTAGCATTGAGAGAAGCATGTTCGCTAACTCTTACGCTAAAGCCCTGCAGGAGCGGGCGCAACTTGCTGAAAGTAACAGAAGCCGTGCCCAAAACAAACAGACCAAATATAACAGAGACGAACAGAATCAGGAGAGAAATCCCCATTTTGTGAAACGCCAAAAGGGCGGTCCCCAGTCTCAGGCCCCAAATAACAATCAAACCGAGGCCCCACAACCCATGGAAGTTGACTCTTCCTCCCGATACAGACAAAAAACCGACTACAGCAAGCGTCAGGCTAATGAGTCCAACGCACCTAAGCGCAAAAACTCGTCAGACCGGTCAACAGGTCAGAGACGGCAACGCGTTAATAATGTCGTACAAACTGACTCCAAAGAAGCTGTAGCGGAATACGAGAAATCTGCCAAAGAGGCAGTCGAAGAATTAGAGAGTGAGACTGAGTACGCACCTGGTGATGACTCAGTGAATTTTTTAGGGAACACTCCCGGCTTCCGTACATTGAGCGACGGTTGGCTGGGAGAACTCTGAAGATGTTGATTGACACTGGCGCGGCGAAAAATTATGTGAAGCCCTTAACAGAGCTAAAGACCATAACGCCGGTCGCCAAGTCATTCTCGGTAAATTCAATACACGGATCTACCGAAATCAAGCGCAAATGCTTGATGAATATTTTCCGACATACTTCCCCATTCTTTCTCCTCGATACACTAAATTCTTTCGACGCCATCATAGGCTTCGACTTGCTAACACAGGCCGGAGTCAAACTGAACTTGGCGAAGAACACCCTGGAATACCAGGGTGCATCCGAAAAAACTCCAGTACTATCAATGTGCTGATGTGAACTTCACCGATGTCAATGACATCGTAGTCCCTCCTTCTGTAAAAAAAGGATTCAGGGACATGATACTCAGAAACAAAAGAGCCTTCTCAAATGCAGATGAAGCTCTCCCGTTTAACACTGCTGTAGTCGCTACAATTCGAACAGTAGACAATGAGCCTGTGTATTCAAGATACCCGAGCCTCATGGGTGTTTCTGACTTCATAAACAAGGAAGTCAAACAATTGCTGGACGATGGCATAATCAGGCCCTCCAGATCGCCTTACAACAGCCCAACATGGGTGGTTGACAAGAAAGGCACTGACTCACACGGTAACCCAAAAAAAAAGGTTGGTAATCGACTTTAGGAAACTGAACGAAAAAACCATACCGGACCGTTACCCCATGCCAAACATTCCTATGATCCTAGCTAACCTAGGTAAGGCAAAATACTTCACTACCCTCGATTTAAAATCTGGGTACCACCAAATCTACCTTGCGGAGCATGACCGCGAAAAGACTTCGTTCTCAGTAAGCAGCGGCAAGTACGAGTTCTGTCGTCTGCCATTTGGCCTGCGCAATGCAAGCAGCATCTTCCAAAGGGCAATAGACGATGTTCTGAGGGAACATATAGGAAAGATTTGCTTCGTCTATGTAGACGACGTCATAATTTTTTCTAAAAACGAAACGGAGCACCTTCAACACATTAACATTGTGTTAAAATGTCTAATCGACGCCAACATGCGTGTAGGACCTGAAAAGACTCGATTCTTCAAAGAAAGTATCTGTTTATGGCAGAATTCATATTCCAGAGCAGTAGAAATATGTAATTAGCTCAGAACCATGAATCTTGGTTCCAATTCCAATCATGTTAAATTCTAACTGTAAGCGTCTTCACCCTCTCTCATGTTAATATTAAGTAACATAAACGCCTACAGTGTAAGTCCAAGTTATAGCATAAGATCAGTATCGAATTAACATTACTACGCACAAGAAGTGCAACGGCTACTACTATATATATAATAAAGACCACAGAGAAGCCACAAGCTATTGCATTACTCATCTTTTGGATCCTCCACTACAAACATTGGTCCTTCGAGCCGGATAGTTGGGGCAATACTTATTAATAAGGACTGCCCGGAGTCGCTTTTCAGCCGTGAGCTGCAAGAATCGGCGGCATTTCCTCAGTGCATGTATTCCTCGGCACATCCTGCACCGAAAGGAGTTGGTGCCAATTGGGCCGTTGTACGTAGAGGATTTATGCGATGGCATCTTTTTGCTACAACGAGAATTCCATATATAAAATTAGTGTAAGTATTGGACGTAAGAAATTGACATATAACATGGAGGTTATGTGAACGGCACAGGACGGTTGTTTTTGTGGGAGGAAGAATAAAATCAATTGTGCTTTGAGCTTTCGGGTGTGGAAGGCTCAGTTATATTATCACCCATCGGAAGTAGGATAAGCTTTGCGATCGGCCTACGTATGGTGCCACGAGTGGTGAGCACATCTACCACGCGAACCTTGTCGTCACTGCCAGGAATGGTCAGGGTTATTCGGCCAAGGCGCCACTCGTTTGTCGGCAGGTTATCCTCTTTAACGACGACCATATCACCGATTCGCAAGTTTCGTACAGGTGACTGCCACTTAGTTCGCTTAAGGAGCTCTTTAAGATACTCATCCTTCCAACGGAAGCAGAAATGTTGGTGGAGAGCCTTCAAGCGTTGCCAGCGATTCAGAATAGAAGTGGCCTTTTCGTGTATTTCTGGTTCGGAGACAGAAATGAGGGGGCCACCTGTCAGGAAATGGCCCGGAGTTAGGGCCAGCAGGTCCGTAGGATCTTCGGACATCGGAGAGATTGGTCTCGAGTTGAGACACGCTTCAATCTTGGCCAGTAGGGTCGAAAGTTCTTCAAACGTGTATTTTACCGTGGATGTGGTCTTGTAGAACAAAGATTTGAAACTCTTCACCCCAGCCTCCCATAGGCCTCCCATATGTGGAGCACCTGGTGGGTTGAAGTGCCCGGATAGGTTTTGGTGGGAGTGCTTTGAGACAACACCAGTCCTTATCGCTTCCAGAAAGTCGCGCGATAGAGTTTTCTCCGCCCCGACGAAGGTTTTGCCGTTATCCGAGTGCATCTGTTGTGGACATCCACGCCGCGCTGCAAATCGGGAGAAAGCCGCAAGAAATTTCTCGGTCGTAAGGTCCGATGTCGCCTCCAGATGAATTGCTTTTGTACTAAAGCACACGAATACACACACGTACCCCTTTGTGATCAAGCACGCTCGGCCGGTGTAATTCTTTACGTCGAAGGGTCCGGCAAAGTCCACGCCTGTGTGTGTAAAAGGTCTCGAGAAGGACGAGCGTTCCGTTGGCAGATCACCCATCATCTGCGTCTGTAGCCTTTTTCGATATATAACACAGACTTTGCAGGAGTTGATGATGGACTTGACGAGAATCTTTAGTTTCGGGATCCAAAACTTAGAACGGACGAGACGCATTGTAAGCTGGTTTCCCCCATGCAAGGATATGCGATGGGTGAACCTAACTAACAACCGTGCGAACGTTGACGAGCAGGACATAACGATGGGGTGGCGCTCATCATAGCGTAACGACTGCGACGCTCTCACGCGCCCACAGGCCCTTAGAATTCCCTTGCTGTCGAGAAACGGATTCAAATTACGGATGTGACTTGAGACAGGGATTTCTTGGGCTATCCGTCACCCGTGTTGGTGCAGAAGGTGTCTGCACGGCTCTCCTGCGATCAGGGATGACCGATTTTCGCCGTGAAGTCATTTTCCATATGGATCATGATTTTGGCATTCGTACGCCAATCAGGCCTATCACCGCTGATGCTGAGCATTTTAAGAGCATTGTTCTGGCCGACGAACGCTGGTTTCACCCCTTTACGGTGTGCGTGACACTCGGGGCGGATGTGTATCCTCACATCATTCTCAATGGCGTCTTCCCGAGCACCAATAACTATCCAATGGCCCAGCATTCCGTATTTGGCTGGATTCTGTCCGGGACTTGCGGCCAATAATTCCTTTTGCAATACTGCAAGGGGGGGAGGATGTTTATGGCAGAATTCATATTCCAGAGCAGTAGAAATATGTAACTAGCTCAGAACCATGAATCTTGGTTTCAATTCCAATCATGTTAAATTCTAACTGTACGCGTCTCCACCCTCTCTCATGTTAATATTAAGTAACATAAACGCCTACAGTGTAAGTCCAAGTTACAGCATAAGATCAGTATCGAATTAACATTACTACGCACAAGAAGTGCAACGGCTACTACTATATATATAATAAAAACCACAGAAAAGCCAGAAGCTATTGCATTACTCATCTTTTGGATCCTCCACTACAAACAGTATCGAATACCTGGGTTTCATTGTAACCGAAGACGGAGCGACATCCGATCCAAAGAAGGTTAAAGCTATTCAGGAATTCCCTGAACCAAAGAGTGTCTACAGCGTTAGATCCTTCTTGGGGTTAGCCGGCTACTATAGAGTCTTTATTAAAGATTTTGCCGCTATAGCTCGCCCAATATCGGACATACTTAAAGGGGAAAATGGTTCAGTTAGTAAACACGTATCAAAGAAAATCCCTGTTGAGTTTAATGAAGCTCAACGCGATGCATTTCACCGTCTGCGGAACATTTTGGCATCAGAAGATGTCATGTTAATGTATCCAGACTTCCAGAAACCGTTCGATTTAACCACTGATGCTTCAGCCAGTGGAATTGGCGCGGTTCTCTCCCAAGGCAATAGGCCAATAACAATGATTTCTCGCGCCTTAAAACAGGCCGAACAAAACTATGCCACCAACGAAAGAGAATTGCTGGCCATCGTGTGGGCTTTAGGCAGATTGCAGAACTTTCTGTACGGTTCTAGGGAAATTAACATTTTCACGGACCACCAGCCGCTCACGTTCGCTGTTGCGGACAAGAACACGAATTCCAAAATTAAAAGATGGAAGGCTTACATTGATCAGCACAATGCCAAAATGTTTTATAAACCAGGCAGAGAAAATCTGGTGGCAGATGCCCTTTCAAGGCAAAACATTAATGCTCTGCAAGACGAGCCCCGTTCGGACGCTGCAACCGTTCACAGCGAACTCTCCCTGACCTACACGGTCGAGACAACAGACAAACCATTAAATTGTTTCAGAAACCAGATTGTCCTAGAGGAATCTCGCTTTCCGCTAAAGCGAAACTTGCTGCTATTTCGCAGCAAAACGCGCCACTTGATCAATTACACTAACAAGAGCACAATTCTCGCAACACTCAAAGAGGTTGTGAATTCGGGAGTCGTTAATGCAATACATTGCGATCTTCCCACGTTAGCGAGCTTCCAACACGACCTGATTGTGCATTTCCCTGCTACCCAATTTTGGCACTGCAAAAATCTTGTACAAGACATAACGGACAAAAATGAGCAGTTAGAAATTATCACTGCCGAACACAACCGAGCGCACAGAGCAGCTCAGGAAAATATTAAACAAGTACTTCGTGACTACTATTTTCCCAATATGAGCAATTTAGCCAAAGAAGTGATTGCAAACTGCAGAGTTTGCACTAAGGCCAAGTACGATAGGCACCCGAGAAAACAAGAACTCGGGGAAACGCCTATACCAGGTTATACTGGTGAAATGTTGCATATTGATATTTTTTCGACAGACAAGAAACAGTTCTTGACCTGCATAGACAAATTCTCCAAATTTGCAATCGTCCAGCCGATATTGTCCAGGACAATAATCGATGTCACAAACCCTCTGTTACAAATTGTTAACCTTTTCCCCGCAACCAAGACTATTTATTGCGATAACGAGGCGGCTTTCAATTCCGAGACCATCACTTCGATGCTCCGGAACGCCTACGGCATTTGCATTGTGAACGCAGCCCCGCTTCACAGCACTTCAAACGGCCAAGTGGAACGCTTTCACAGCACCCTGACCGAAATTGCGAGATGCCTCAAACTAGACAGAAAAATCAGCGACACTACAGAATTGATCTTAAGGGCCACGATAGAATACAACAAAAGTTTGCACTCGGTTACCCGCGAGAAACCAATTGAGGTTGTTCATGCAACAACTGTCGAGCGTCGCGAGCTCGTCAAAGACAGGTTGATTAAGGCACAGCAAGACAATATCAAGAGGTGCAATGCATCCAGACAAAACCGCGTGTTCGAGGTAGGCGAAAAGGTGTTCCAGAAAAACAACAAGAGATTAGGGAACAAATTAACGCCCTTATGCTCAGAACAAAAGGTCGAAGCAGACCTGGGAACGTCTGTCCTCATTAAGGGGAGGGTGGTCCATAAGGACAACCTGAAATAGTGTCTAAGTCAATTTAGCGCTAGATCACCATCTTTTACTGTTTATCCATTTCAGGTTCACTCTCACCTTGCTCGTAGCACTAGCAGCGGTAAATGCTCGGATCACCGACTTTTCGCATGCCAACTACATCCCAATCGTAGATGGGGAAGTATTGGTGTTCGATCAACGTAGCTACTTGAGGCACTCAAGCAACATTTCGGAATTTGTTAGTATGATAGACGAAACCGAAAAACTGTCCGATTCCTTTCCACAGTCGCATATGCGCAAGTTACTAGACGTAGATACAGATCACCTTAGAACCTTGTTGTCCGTTCTTCAAGTGCATCACAGGTTTGCACGAAGCCTCGATTTCTTAGGCACTGCCTTGAAGGTTGTTGCTGGCACCCCTGATGCGTCCGATTTCCTAAGGGTCCGCATTACAGAAGCTCAATTAACGGAATCTAATTCTAAACAGATCTTAATAAACTCAGAAACTCAAAAACAAATAAACAGACTAACGGACACCGTTAATAAAATTATCAGTTCCCGCAAAGGCGATTTGGTCGACACTCCTCATCTGTTCGAAACTTTATTGGCAAGAAATAGAATATTAAATGCAGAAATTCAAAATTTAATACTCACCATAACGTTGGCAAAAGCAAACATAGTAAACCCTACAATTTTAAATCACGCCGATCTGAAATCACTTATCGAACAGGATATTCCAATAGTTAGCTTAATAGAAGCGTCTAGAATCAGGGTCCTTCAGTCCGAAAATATCATCCACATATTAATAGCTTATCCTAAAGTTGAGTTTAGATGCCAAAAGATCTCCGTCTACCCCGTTTCACACCAACAAACCATCCTGCGACTAGACGAGGACACGCTGGCGGAATGCGAAAAAGACACTTTTGCAGTTACTGGATGCACCGTGACTACGCACAACACCTTTTGCGAACGATCACGGCGCGAAACCTGCGCCAGCTCCCTCCACGCGGGAAACGCTGCCAACTGCCATACACAGCCCAGCCACCTAAAAGCGATCATGCCCATAGATGACGGCGCCGTAATTGTCAACGAAGCAACAGCGCGCGTCCGAACCGATGATAACGCAGAGGTAACCGTCTCAGGAACCTTCCTGATAACTTTTGAACGGTCTGCGGCCATCAATGGCACGGAGTTTGTGAACCTGCCCAACTCACCCAACAAGCAGCCTGGCGTCGTGAGGTCACCGCTCCTGAACATCATCGGGCATGACCCGGTGTTAAGCATACCGCTCCTGCATCGAATGAACATCGACAATTTGAAATCTATTCAAGGTGTCAAGGAGGAGGTAAATGCGGCCGGCTCGCCCAAGTTCTGGTTCGCTGTTGGTGCAGTCCTGAACATCGGACTATTTGGCTCATTCATCCTTTTTATGGCATTAAGGAGAAGGCGAGCAACACTGAAAATACAGCAGGCTCTGGACAACTTCAACATGACCGAGGACGGCCATCATCCTGAGGGGGGGGTAGTTAAGAACTAAACATCTAAGCACACAAATCATAAGTAGTTGATTGCCCTCAGCAACAATTACAACAACACACTCACAGCCTTAAGCGTTTTGGTTGCCCTCAGCAACAATGTAGTACTTTGTAAACAATGCTGACTCGCCGATGAGAGTTCAGCGCACAGCAACTGAAAGCGGACACCCGCGTTGCTTGCGCAAGAATGCTGAGTCGGCTTGCCGACTCTAGCGAATGGCGCGATGCATTGGCTTCACAGGGCAAGCTTATGCTTGAACATTTCTGCAGCCTTTAGTCTCGATCTGTAACGCAACATAATAAGACGAATAAAAGATTAAACTCCGGCATAGCCGTCAATAAATATAACCTGTGTTATCAATAATAGTTGACCACGTCCAAGACGGGCAACTGGGAAAGTTCCCGCACCATAATCTACACAATCCCTGCAACCACCTGCTGGATTTGTCATCACCTCACAAAGGAGGAGAAGTGATTCCCGTTCTACAAGCTACAGTTCTTCGCAGGACATCATAGCGGTTGACGGAAGATCTTAATTTATATTACCTTCTCGATGTTCGGCAGCTCACTGAGTATGTCGTTGCGTAGGGCACTGAATTGCCTTGTGACGCACTAACGTCGCCTTGGCCAGTATGTGGCGCAAGTTGAGCCGACGTCGAAGTGCCATATGCGGTGCCGGCTCTGTTTCTGTCGGTCGTATCAGCAGGCAACGCTTTTTGTCCATTTTCTGTGAAAATGCACGTGCTGACTCCCAACTGTGTGTGGCATCATAGTGCAGCCAGAAGACCAACTCCTTGAAACGCTCCAAGCCAGGCAGACACTCCTGCGGCAGCAGCTGCAACGCATATGGCACGCATACAATGCAATCTAAAAATGTACAATAGGTAAGCTTTGCCAAGAATTATGAATATCCAAATGTAGCAAACGTACGTGTTTCTATATTTTATGCGGGCAGCCCTATATAATCGAGCAGCTTTGTTCTTGTTCGCAGGGCCGTGTATCAACAAGCCAGAACTACCGTTGCCTTGAAATGTTTGCTCGCTACGATCGCTAAAATGTAGCACTTTTTCGCCGACCACCTTCTGGGTCGCATTTCGCAATGAAAAATACAGCAATTGGTTTTCGGTATCGTTTTGTGCACCGATGGCGTTCAGTTGCGCCTCTTCCTCTTAAGTCCGATCGCTTCGCAAGCTTCTGCTGTGACGCTTACAAGATTGGGGTAACGTGATCTATAGACCAACGATTTTGGTGGTGTTCGCTTAAAGCCCGCGGGTGGTGGTGTTTGATAAGCTGCCAGAGCATGTGACAATGTAGCCTTTACATCGCAACTGGGACAAATAAAAGCGCCTGAAAATAAGGGGAAAGCATGGCATTACTTATACATAAACATTTACTACATTTCACCAAATATTTTCCTTTAGCACATACCCGTTCTTTTGTTTATATAAGCTAGTGAGCTGCAGCCGGCATTCCAGTTGCAGGCACGTGTGACCATCCTTATTGTATGCATGTTGTTGTCGCAATTGTTTCTTAAAATCTGTAAGCTCTTTGGTGTCAAATGCATATTCGTCAGCTTTTTAGTGTTGGGTTGCTCATGAGTGAGTGAGCAAGAATGAGATGTTCACCCTACTGAACAAGTGAGCAATGTTCTGTACTAATTGTTCTTTTTTGCTCACTTGCTCACTTGCTCTTTTGTTCTTGTTCTTGTTCTTTTTTGCTCACTTGCTCACTTGCTCTTTTGTTCTTGTTCTTGTTCCTACTGCTCATTTGCATTTGCTCACAGCTCACTTGCTTCTTTAGCTCATTTGTTCTATTTGCTGAGCTGTTCATGTAGTTCATTTAGCTCATTTTTCCACAGAGGTTCTTTTTCACCGTTCATATGAAGATTTTAGTTCCGGCTGTTATTATTAGCGCCAAAAACAAATTACATATTTGAAGCAAAATTAATAAATAAAATAAATGTCTCTTATACGCAAACATAGTGACAAATGGATTCATTTTAATGATTTGGGCAACGCGCAAGCAAAATACAAGTACTGCAAATCAACTCTAAGCTATAGGTCGCAAAGCAACTTGTCTTTATAATTGTTATAGTAATGTGGTTTTGATTAAGTGATAAATTAATTTAAAATGCAAAAGAACAACGGCCGGTTTAATGCAAATGAAAAACAGAAAGAGCAAATAGACTGAACAAGGAGCAACTGAGCAAGTTGAGTGAACAAAAGAGCAATGTGAGCCAGTTGAGTGAACAAAAGAGCAATGTGAGCCAGTTGAGTGAACAAAAGAGCAATGTGAACCAGTTTAGTGAACAAAAGAGCAATGTGAGCGAGTTGACTCACTTAAAAAAAAAGAACAAGTGAACATGTTCTTCAAAAAGAGCAGTGTTTACCCAACTCTACAGCTTTTACACTTGTTGCATAAAGCCGGCACTAGAGCTCGCAAACAATCGATGGTACTATCGGACTATCGATGGTTTTATACTATCGCTTGCACTATCGAGGGCAGCAGCTACTATCGATTGTTTTCAATAGTTTTTTTTTGCTGATTTCATTGCCACTAATGGCAGCAAAACTTTATGCAAGATTAAAAAAATACGGTTTCGATTCACTTTTCAATGCAGATCATGCTGCTGTTTATTTAGAACAAGAGGTGGTGTAGTACTACAATGTCCGATTTTATTGATAAACGCATTAGCATAAAAAAGATCTCGATCAGACGGTATAATAGTTATATGTAAATATTTTGAACCGATATTTTCGAAAAAAATTTTAATAAATTATTTCATATCAATTCTGTTTTTTTAAGGTATTTTTTTACACGGTTGTGAAATAACATGGTTTGAAAATAATTTTTTTTAAATATTTGTACACGATATATTTCATTTAGCACGGCTCAAATTTTGTTGGCTGAAATTTTATTTGCCAGATTAAATATTTGTTCATATCACAAATTAAGAGGAATTACCTTTTTGTGGATATACACAAATTGACTGGTCAACAATTGTAAATTGTTCAAAACTAATCTACCGATGATATATTATTTATATTATTATTTATTGAATATATTCCTAGTGCTACAAGTATTGCTACTTTTATCTTAATGCACTAGTCACAATTAGCTCTTTTAAGTTTACATAGATTAGACATGTCCATAGTAGAGTACTTAATCCTAGTATAAATTTATTAGAAACTAGTACAATTTCATTACAGTTTCACTAGCTAATATATATACTTTTTTTATTATTATTATGTATTTTTATCTCAATTTTAAATTTTCATATTATTATAATTGTTTATTTTAATAGCTATTAATATGTAGTTATGATCTAAGGTGTGCTTTTAACTTCTTTTTGAAATGAGGTGTGCTTCTGGTATTTTTTAAATCGGGTGGCAACTGGTTCCAAAGTCGAACAGCAAAGACATAAAACTGTCTATCAGAACTAGCGAGTTTGGTTCTTAGACAAACAAGGTTATTTGCTCTCTGAGACGCAGTAAATCTTAAGAGGTCATACAAATAGTCAGGATTTTTACTGTAAATTATTTTATGGAGAAACAGAAGAATTTTAAGGTTAATTAAATCTACGAGATCTAGGTCAAATAACTTATGCGCGAAGTTCGATACGTGGTCAGTTCTTTTTAAGCTAAAAACATATCTAGCAATATTGTTAAAAGTAACCCTAATCTTATTAAAGCTAGCTGAGTCGCATTTGCCATAAATTTCAATCCCATAAAACAAAATTGGTGCTACCATTGTTTTTGCGATCATTGTTCTAATGTTAACCGGTAAATATTTTTGAGTTAACGATAGTGGTCTAAGAACTCCATAGGTTTTTCCTACTGCTTTGTTAACCTGATCGCTCCATGTCAAGGTATTATTGAAAGTTATGCCTAGATTTTCAGCCCTATCCACAAAACTTATGCTTTTATTATCTATATTTAGCTTGGTTAGATTTTCTGTTCTCAGGTACTTTTTGTATATAACTAGACACTTAGATTTAGAAGGATTAATACACAAACCATTTTTCTTCGCCCATTCACTTACATTAAACAGTTCATCATTGCACACTAGAATACACTCATTTATTTGGCTAATAGGACGACTCACATACATTTGCACATCATCAGCATACATATGGACTTCACATTTAGACAGGACACTTGGCAGATCATTAACATAGATTGAAAAGAGTAGCGGCCCCAAAATCGAACCTTGCGGGACACCACATGATAGTGTTAATAAGCTTGACTGTTTGTTAGGGGTTACTACGGCTTGTTTTCTATTACTTAAATAGGAGGACATTAGTGTGACAGCTGTTTGCGTGAAATTGTACATCTTTCTTAGCTTTGTCAATAGAACTTCGTGGTTTACAGTGTCAAAAGCTTTGCTATAGTCAAGTAGTGTAAGCAGCGTAGCGTCACTGTTATCCATTTTAGCTCGAATATCTTCTACTATTTTCAAAATTGCTGTTGTGCAGCTCTTGTTTGTCCTAAAGCCAGATTGTTTTTCATAATAAAGCGAGTTTTCATTCATGAATTTATTAATTTGATTTGCCATTATCTTCTCAAATACTTTTGATAGAAAAGGTAGTATTGCGATCGGCCTGAAATCAAGATTTGACTTTGGAACCGGCAAGATTTTTGCTACTTTCCAAGTTTCAGGAAAAGTAGAGGTAGTGATAGCGGTGTTGATAATATGCGTAATATGGCTTATAATATATGGTAGAATAATTTTGATGAATTTCGGGCTTATTTCATCTAGGCCAGTGGCATTGGACTTAATTTTAAGTACGGAGTGTAGGACATCACATTGACTAACACACATGAACTCAAAACAATTACTACAATTTCTGAACGGCACAGCATTTATATACGAATTTAACATGGACACAGGAACATTTAGGTTGACAAATTTGTGGTTTAGTTTATTAACATCTACGTCATTTCCTATCACAGATTTTTCACGACCAATACCAATGCTGGTAATGATCTTCCATTTTTCTTTAATTGTTGTTGCACTGTTAAACTTATTGCAAAAATGGTGTTTTTTAGAAGTTTTAATACTGTCATTTACTTTACGTCTATTAGTTTTAAAAAGTCTATAATAGTAGTCTGTCTTGTAGCGTTTCCATTTGTCATAAGCTTCATCTCTCAGATTTATTGCACTAATTATATCACTATTAAACCACGCTTTGATTGCTGGCTTTACTGTTTTAGTTTTCAGCGGTACAAACCTGTTAAATAGGTCGTCAACGTTAGATTGGAGATGACTTATTTGGGTGTCCACTGAGGGAAGGTGATAAATGTTATCCCAATCTTTTTTGAGGCAGGCATCATATAAAGCGTTGTGGTTAATATTATTAAAATTCCTAAATGTTATTTTTTGGTTCTTGTAGTCAGTTTGCGTATTATAGGCTATAAATATGAGATCATGTTTTGAAAATGCCGGTACGGACAGTTGATCATAGAGTAAAATGTTGTCAATGTTATTTACAAATATTAGGTCTAGTAGCGTGCTGGTCGTCTTTGTATAGTGCGTCGGTAATGTGTCGTTTACAATCTGCAGTCCTAGAGAGTGCATTTCGTCCGATAGGTGATGTTCTTTTAATAAATTACTGTTGAGATCTCCAGTTAATATTATGTCAGTATATGCTAACGTAGCTGTTGATATCAAGTCAATCATGCTGGAATAGTCAATATTATTATTTGGTCTATATATGCAGCCTAAAAGCAGTTTTCTATCACAGATGGAGTTTTCAATTTCAATAAAAATATATTCAAAGGGACTGTCACATGGCTGCCTATGTAAAACTTTACATTTCAGTCTTTTTGTAACAAATATTGCAACACCCCCAGCATGACTAACACGATCCGAACGATACAAATTATACCCACATTCAATAGACGAATCACGTAACTCTGGGACAAACCACGTTTCAGATACACAAACAACATCAACATTCGAATTTACAAACATATAGCGAAACTCATCCATCTTATTAACTAAGCTCTGACCATTTATATGACACATCTTAAGACCTTCTCTTTGATTAGCAAGAACCCTAACCATCGCTCTACTGTTCGATCTGGTATTGCTTAAGTTGGAGCACATTTAAATTGGACAAAAGATTTTACCAGTTGCGCACCTAACATAATTAAAAATAACAAGATAATTAAAGAGCACACATGAACATTTAAAACTATTATTAAGAGAGGTGAATAGTGTGGAACATTAAAGATTACAAACTTACAAATTATAGTTAAGAAAACATCATTACATTTAACATTTAAGAGAATAAACTTACAACATACAGATCTAGTTTCGAAAGAGATCATCGGGTGCAGCAGTGTTGACGTTATCAGCCAAAAGCTGAGAGAGCTTTTGCGCACTATCAACGCATATGGCTTCATTGCTGTTGTTAAGCTTAGTGTCTTTTTTAACACTGTTTTACGTTGAATCAGAACGCAACTTTTGCAAGGCTGGCAAAATAATAACAGACAGGCGAGAGCACAGCTGAAACCAACAAATGTTGATATGCTCATAATTTTTAACAACTTGTGACTTGTCAATTGTGATACCCAGCCTTAAGACATTTATCATCCACTGCATTTAAGTAGATTTGTAAGTAAAGTAAACTTGCATAACTGAAGAAATGAGATAAGTTGGGTTGAACCCTGAGATTTTAAATTCAGGGTTATATATGTTTATTAATTATAACTATCAAAAACTATCGATATTTATCGATGGTTTTCAAGAAACAATCACCCACTATCGATGGCACTGACTATCGATTGTTTGCGACCTCTATTAAAAAAAATTCCAAAAACAAAAATTTTTAATCAACACTTTGCTCTATAAAATTGTATGTGAAAAGTGTGAGTCGAAACTGTCGAAGGTCTCAGCGCCTAACCCTTGGAGAACAAGCAATGCAACTGCCGGTGGACGTAAAATACACGAAAACAAAGCATTGTCCTCATCCAAGGAGCGATACAATCCCATTGGCAGAAGTTTTGCGCCTTGTCAGTAAGAATTGTTTTTTAATTTTGCAGAAACTTATAATTTTGACAAGCTAATGTTTCAAATGTTCAATTACAGCATATGCAGGAAAAAGGTGCATCAGATGGGAGCACATTATTGCCAGGCGTGCTCCTATAAAAAGGCCTTATGTGCAATGTGCGGCAAAAAGATACTTGATACAAAGAATTACAAACAAAGCTCCACGTAAAGACAAGTTCATTTAATGAATTATTTATCATAAGCATTTACAAGTAGCTCAATGTTTAGCATAGAGTAAATAAGCAACTGTAGTTAAATAGTTTAAAAAATAAACTATGTGTAAGACAGCTGATATCAACTGGACAAATGCTTCTTGCCCCGCACCGCAGTCAGCCGTTTGTCCTGTATGATGAGTACATTGTCTGCCTCCTGTGTGGCCTTGGCGATGCCAAATACCAAACTCGTCGTCAGTTCATTTCCTGCCGTTCCTTGCGCGGATGCATAACAAGTGTGACGTGCACATTGTGCTTGGTGGCAAAACCACGAAACGCTGCTATATATATTACCTTCTCCATGTTCGGCAGCTCAGCGCCTTGGTCACTATGTGGCGCAAGTTGAGACGACGTCGAAGTGCCATATGCGATGCCGGCTCTGTTTCTGTCGGTCGTATCAGCAAGCAACGCTTTTTGTCCATTTTCTGTGCAAATGCACGTGCTGACTCCCAACTGTGTGTGGCATCATAGTGCAGCCAGAAGACCAACTCCTTGAAACGCTCCAAGCCAGGCAGACACGTCTGCGGCAGCAGCTGCAACGCATATGGCACGCATACAATGCAATCTAAAAATGTACAATAGGTAAGCTTTGCCAAGAATTATGAATATCCAAAGTAGCAAACGTACGTGTTTCTATATTTTGTGCGGGCAGCCCTATATAATCGAGCAGCTTTGTTCTTGTTCGCAGGGCCGTGTATCAACAAGCCAGAACTACCGTTGCCTTGAAATGTTTGCTCGCTACGATCGCTAAAATGTAGCACTTTTTCGCCGACCACCTTCTGGGTCGCATTTCGCAATGAAAAATACAGCAATTGGTTTTCGGCATCGTTTTGTGCACCGATGGCGTTCAGTTGCGCCTCTTGCTCTTAAGTCCGATCGCTTCGCAAGCTTCTGCTGTGACTGTTACAAGATTGGGGTAACGTGATCTATAGACCAACGATTTTGGTGGTGTTCGCTTAAAGCCCGTGGGTGGTGGTGTTTGATAAGCTGCCAGAGCATGTGACAATGTAGCCTTTACATCGCAACTGGGACAAATGAAAGCGCCTGAAAATAAGGGGAAAGCATGGCATTACTTATACATAAACATTTACTACATTGCACCAAATATTTTCCTTTAGCACATACCCGTTCTTTTGTTTATATAAGCTAGTGAGCTGCAGCCGGCATTCCAGTTGCAGGCACGTGTGACCATCCTTATTGTATGCATGTTGTTGTCGCAATTGTTTCTTGAAATCTGTAAGCTCTTTGGTGTCAAATGCATATTCGTCAGCTTTTACACTTGTTGCATAAAGCCGGCACTAGAGCTCGCAAACAATCGATGGTACTATCGGACTATCGATGGTTTTATACTATCGCTTGCACTATCGAGGGCAGCAGCTACTATCGATTGTTTTCAATAGTTTTTTTTGCTGATTTCATTGCCACCAATGGCAACAAAACTTTATGCAAGATTAAAAAATACGGTTTCGATTCACTTTTCAATGCAGATCATATTGCTGTTTATTTAGAACAAGAGGTGGTGTAGTACTACAATGTCCGATTTTATTGATAAACGCATTAGCATAAAAAAGATCTCGATCAGACGGTATAATAGTTATATGTAAATATTTTGAACCGATATTTTCGAAAAAAAATTTTAATAATTTATTTCATATCAATTCTGTTTTTTTAAGGTATTTTTTTACACGGTTGTGAAATAACATGGTTTGAAAATAATTTTTTTTAAATATTTGTACACGATATATTTCATTTAGCACGGCTCAAATTTTGTTGGCTGAAATCGTATTTGCCAGATTAAATATTTGTAATAGTATGTTCATATCACAAATTAAGAGGAATTACCTTTTTGTGGATATACACAAATTGACTGGTCAACAATTGTAAATTGTTCAAAACTAATCCACCGATGATAGTGTCTTTTTTAGCACTGTTTTACGTTGAATCAGAACGCAACTTTTGCAAGGCTGGCAAAATAATAACAGACAGGCGAGAGCACAGCTGAAACCAAAAAATGTTGATATGCTCATATTTTTTAACAAAATCCAGGCGACTGCATTTAAGTAGATTTTTAAGTAAAGTAAACTTGCATAACTGAAGAAATGAAATAAGTTGGGTTGAACCCTGAGGTTTTAAATTCAGGGTTATATATGTTTATTAATTATAACTATCAAAAACTATCGATATTTATCGATGGTTTTCAAGAAAAAATCGCCCACTATCGATGGCAATGACTATCGATTGTTTGCGACCTCTAGGCGGCACCCCTAGTTAAATATAACAAAACGTACCGCAATTGATCGTTAATTTTTCGAGTCATTGTTTGTTTATTGCTTATGTTGCTGGCAGCATCGATACCGATAATACATTTGTTGGCTGACTATGGTCACCCTACACAACGACGATTCTTACCGATACTCGTTTTTTGTTGCCAAACGCTGGCAATCCTAATCACATAAACAAAATATTAAAAAAAATTCCAAAAACAAAAATTTTTAATCAACACTTTGCTCTATAAAATTGTATGTGAAAAGTGTGAGTCGAAACTGTCGAAGGTCTCAGCGCCTAACCCTTGGAGAACTAGCAATGCAGTTGCCGGTGGACGTAAAATACACGAAAAGAAAGCATTGTCCTCATCCAACGAGCGATACAATCCCATTGGCAGAAGTTTTGCGCCTTGTCAGTAAGAATTGTTTTTTAATTTTGCAGAAACTTATAATTTTGACAAGCTTGTGACGAGTCACATTTCTTAGTCACGAAGACTGTTGTACATATATATTTTCTACTTATTTTTATAGTTTTAAGCTATGTTATAGCATGTAAGAGTCAGGAAGACGTGTATATATTTCTTATTAGTTTTCTAGTTTCTAAGTGTTACATTTTCTAGGGTTAAGGTTTAGGTATTATGACGTCACAACTGTTCTCAGTTGTTATTTCGTCCCCGTCCTCTTGAGTAGCTAGCAGCAGAGAAAACCAGTAGCGGCAGAGGCCTGGAGGGAGAGAAGGAGCGACAGCGGCCGAAAACCGGCGGCGCATATCAAACGCCAGCAGCCAAAAGGAAACAACAATAGAACAAGCAGAGACAACAGCAGCAGAGACCTGGCACGCGCCAAGCAACGTCGGCAGCCGAGACAACAGCAGCAGAGGCCTGACACGAGCTAAGCGACGTCGGTAGCAGAGAAAACGGCGGCAGCGAGGCCTGGCACGAGCTAAGCAACGTCGGCAGCCGAGACAACAGCAGCAGAGGCCTGGCACGAGCTAAGCGACGTCGGCAACAGAGAAAACGGCAGCAGCGAGGAGTGAGAGCAGTGGCGCAAGCCAACGGCGCATGGCAGCAGCGAGAAAGAGCACAAAGTCTGGCACGAGCCGAAGCGTGGGCAGCGACGCCGACAAAAGCAGCGCAGCTTGAAAAGGGTTCGGCAGCGAAGGGCTACGATCGCCTTGACAATAAAACGCCGAGTTTAGTTACGCAGAAGCCTCGAAAATGCTAAGTCGCGATCGCTCCGGCGACAGGAAAATTCCCAAAGCATGCAGTGTAAAACCAGCGAGGAGCCAACACAAGGATCCAGGAGCGAAATAGTGACACACGAGGAGACAAGGAACCGGAGCGAAGGAGCACCCACAAACACACCATACGGAGGGAAAGCATCCAGGAACCAATACCGACACACACCCACGCACACACGAGGGGCCAAGGGTAAGCGAGGCTGCGCAGGTTCTAGTTTTCTGATTATTACGACAAGTTCTGGTGCGAATAGGCAGGGAAATAGAGCAAAGTTATTAAGAATAAAAGTAATTAACAATTATAATGAAAGTGGAAAAAAATGACGTGTTGTTATCAATTGTAGAAACTTAGTAGAAATTGTGCAAGAGCGAAAAGTGAGTGTGATCGCCCACCGTTTGAGACTCCGTTGGCTGGTTGCTCGGTTAATACCGTGACAGTCCGCGCGCTCTCAAACGGCACCGCCTGTTTCCAAACTTGGTGCGGCCTTTGGTAATACCAGGAGCATTCGAGTCGGAACAGACGAAGGGGGAGATTACAACCGTTAAAAGGCGCTTAAACTTATCACCGGATGACCGGTGTCGCTTGTTTCTATTCCCAGTTAGTACGCGTAGGCGAGCCAGCTTTTCTTACACACGGCGCTTGCCGATATCCACAATCAAACGGTCCCGGCACATTACAAATTTCTTGTAAGGGTGGCCCTGGAGAGGCTGAGCTACCTCAGCCTTAGAAAAGCTACCTTACAGGTGGCGCCCGAGCAGGGACTCTGGGATTGTTAGTTTTACTAGAGTTTGGAAGGTTACGTCGAAATAGTGTAAAAAGCTAGAGTGAAGAAAAGTGTGGTGATTTTTCATTAGGGATTTCAGCAGTGGTGGTCCTACAGGGATACGCGCATAACGGAAATAAGCCGCGGTCCGACTGGGGTGTCGACAGAGCGTGGTCGCGAAAGGCGCATGTATTTATGTATATGCGCACTAATATTTTTTTTTATGACGGTTCGAGAAACGCCGTTAGTTTTGTCTGTTGTGCTTTTTGGTTATGCAGGCGAGAGTAGACACGAGGTATTTTCTTAGGGTCGCAGAGTCTACAGGGTACACATCTCAGAGCTACGACGAGGAGCAGAGAAAACGAGCAGGAGAGAGGTTTTGTGGGTATCGTACTTACAAATGTCAAACGAGAGAGAGGCGAGCAGCGCAGCGCTCGTGAACCCACGGCTACGATCGTGTGACGAAAAATCCTATATATTGAGCGGCACAACACAACTAGGACACAGTTGAACCAGAGTCATCAAGCAGTGAACATCGTGTAATAAATATTTTCTCAGAATTTATTGACAATAGCAAACCAGGACAAGGCACAGGATCATGCTAGTATACAACAAGGATACTAGCAACCCAGGACAAGGCACAGGATCATACTAGTATACAACAAGGATACTAGAACACACCAGGACAAGGCACAGGATACCACTAGTATACAACAGGGATACTATCAAACCAGGACAAGGCACAGAATACTATAGTATACAACAAGCAAAGCACAGGACTCAGGACACGAAGCAGGCTAAGTAGAGCAGCATGGTTGGAGTAGCGTGGATTTCGTACCGGCGCAAGGCAGAGCTGGAAGCTTTTGCGGACGAGTTCGGTCTCGAACGTGAGGGCACCGTGGAAGAACTCCGAGGCCGCATGTCTGCCTTTGTGAGCCGCGGGGGCCACTCGACTACCATCCAGGCACGGTTGGAGGAACTCGAGGCTACCTTTGGAAGAGCACGGACTCCGGACACCAAGGCGGAAACCCAACAGCGATCGCGAAGCCCGTCGCCTACTATGAGTGGAAACGAAGACCAAGCAGAGGAACGCGCACCAGGAGACCCAGCTAGCCCGGGTATGCAATACCTAAGCATACCGGTGCCTGGCCAACAGCAGCGCGTGTCACGAGCAAGCGAAAGGGGCATGCTACAAAACCAACGCGACGTTTCCGCAGCCAGGGGCGTCGAGCGTATGCAACGCTGGGGCGTCACTTTTGACGGCGCTACCGATCCCTTGCGATTCATCGAGCGTTTGGAGGAACGTGCATTATCACATCGCGTCGATACCCGAAGCCTGGCCCAAGGGGTACCAGAATTGCTGAAGGGTACCGCTGAGGACTGGTTCCGTACGAGTCACCTGCAGGGTGAACTATGGAGCGTGTTCCGTAGGGAATTTTTGGATTTCTTCCTACCCCCGAGGTATTACCAGAGACTGGAGGACGAGATCAGAATGCGCTATCAGAGGCAAAATGAGGGATACAAGCAGTATCTCGTGGACATCCGCCTCATGATGAACCGCGCCGGGTACTCGGAAGCGCAGGAATTGGAACGGGTGTATGAAAATTTGCTGCCGGAATACCAGTTATACGTGCGACGCATGGATTTCCGCACTTTCAAGCAACTAACGCAACTGGTGATCAACTTCGAAGTCACCCGGGAACGAGAGCAGCAACGTCAGGCTAGGAACAAGACCGGATCAGCAGCCGGGCTAAAGCGTGAAACCGGAGCGACGAGCCCCAAGCCTGGCGCCCAGTGGGCAGCATCACAGTCGACAGTGGTCCCAAACGAGGGAAATAATCGAGGTAAGCAGAACAATGTTAACAACGAGCAACCGGTGGACACGCGCAATGCGTGCCGCAACTGCGGCGTACAAGGACACTTTGCTCGAGAATGTCGTGGAACTCGCATTCTATTCTGTTGGAATTGTGGTCGCCGAGGAGTGAGGACCATTGATTGTTGCCAGGCCAAGGAGACGGGAAACGCCCAGCGCCCCTCATCAAACACAGGACAGATGGGAGGGCAGACGAGCGAGTCCTGGGACTAGCGGGTGTCATTTGCCCGCGGGATGGCCGGCTTGTCGCCGAGACAAGCATCGAGGCTGAGGTAATGGTAGCTACGCTGGACACGGGGGCCACGCGTAGTTTCCTCAGCGAGCGGAAGGCGCAGCTCATCGAGACCCCGGCTAACAGGAGAACAGTGAGGACGACCATAGCTCTGGCAAATGGGACTAGGATGGAGCTAACACGAGCAGTCCAAGCGGACGTACAACTCGGTCAATCCCGGGCTAACATTCTGATGCTGGTATTACCATCGGCGCTCGACGATGTGCTGCTCGGCTTGGATTTCTTTGGCGCCATCGATGCCAAACTACAGTAGGTGATCTGCTAATCCCATTGAGCAGATCCAAAGTGGCGGAAAATCGTCGCTCGGCCAACTTCAGACCTGAGATTACCATCAGCCGGGACCCAGACAAGGGCAACGCCTGCATCCGCGAGGCGATTGCTACACAACCAGCAGAGGCAACGACGACCAGCAAGGGCAACGCCTGCATCCGCGAGGCGATTGCTACACAACCAGCAGAGGCAACGACGACCAGCAAGGGCAACGCCTGCATCCGCGAGGCGATTGCTACACAACCAGCAGAGGCAAAGACGACCAGCAAGGGCAACGCCTGCATCCGCGAGGCGATTGCTACACAACCAGCAGAGGCAACGACGACCAGCAAGGGCAACGCCTGCATCCGCGAGGCGATTGCTACACAACCAGCAGAGGCAACGACGACCAGCAAGGGCAACGCCTGCACCCGTGAGGCGATTGCTACACAACCAGCAGAGGCAACGACGACCAGCAAGGGCAACGCCTGCACCCGCGAGGCGATTGCTACACAACCAGCAGAGCCAACGACGACCAGCAAGGGCAACGCCTGCATCCGCGAGGCGATTGCTACACAACCAGCAGAGGCAAAGACGACCAGCAAGGGCGACGCCTGCATCTGCGAGGCGATTGCCGACACTACAGCAGACGGACCAACCACGACAAACCAGACTCGAGATAATACCGGCACCTTAAACTGCGTGATAAACGGCGGGGCATTGGTACCCATGGCACGAGACAGGACTTGGGGAGGCGTTCTTGGCCCCACATTGCCGAGAGCCACCCAACGGAACCCATTTCGCAGCGGATACGAAGACCAGAAGACCGAGGCGGGACTAGTATCACTTGCGAGACTGGCTAGCATAACAGAAGCAACTTTAGCGGAAGGAGGTGCAAGCCCAGCCGAGCCAATAGCACCTTGGGTACAAGAATTTCTGGAAAAGGAACTGGAAAAATTCGACGGAATGACCGGCGTGTCCAACATCGCGGAACACGTGATAGTGATGCGCGACGATCGCCCGATCAAACAACGATACTATCCGCGGAATCCAGCAATGCAAGCGATCATCCACGCACAAGTGGACGAGTTGCTAAGAGATGGATCCATCGAGCCTTCCAAAAGCCCGCACAGCGCCCCGATTGTGTTGGTGGCTAAGAAAAATGGAGAAACCCGCATGTGTGTGGACTTTCGCCAACTCAACGCCAGATCAGTACCGGATGCATATCCCTTGCCGAGGATAAACTCCATCTTGGAGAGGCTGCGGAACGCTAAGTATATTAGCACACTGGACTTGAAGAGCGGGTATTGGCAGATACCTATGGCCAAGGCTAGTCGGGAATGCACCGCATTCACCGTACCAGGACGAGGGCTTTTCCAATGGCGAGTCATGCCATTTGGACTCCATTCGGCGCCCGCCACATTCCAGCGAGCACTCGACAGCGTTATCGGTGTGGATATGGAACCACACGCATTCGCATATCTCGATGACATCATCATCATCGGGACGTCACTGGAGGAACACGTCGAGAACCTCAGAGAAGTCTTAAAACGTTTGAGACAAGCGAACCTCAGACTTAACCGGAAGAAGTGCATGTTCTTTAAGAGCAGATTGGTGTACCTGGGACACGTCGTTAGCGAAGAAGGGATACACACCGATCCTGAGAAGGTAGCCGCAGTACAGCAGCTCGTTGATCCAACTTGTGCACGAGAACTAAGAAGATGCCTGGGTCTCGCCTCTTGGTACCGGAGATTTGTTCCAAATTTCGCAACCGTGGTGCAACCGATGTCGCAGCTACTTCGAAAAGGCAGGAAATGGGCGTGGGAGATACAACAACACCAGGCCTTTGCAAGACTCAAGGAGCTACTAACCGAGGCACCAGTCCTCGCTTGCCCAGATTTTACTCGTAAGTTCTCTTTACAGACTGACGCTAGCGATTACGGGCTCGGAGGAGTACTAACCCAGCAGAAAACCGACGGCGAGAGGGTCATTGCTTACGTGAGTCGAAGACTATCGAGGGCCGAGGAGAATTACTCCGCCACGGAAAAGGAATGCTTAGCGATCGTCTGGGCTATTAGGAAACTACGTTGCTACTTGGAAGGATACAGGTTTGATGTCGTAACGGACCACTTAGCCCTCAAGTGGCTTAACACTATCGAAAACCCCACGGGACGAATCGCGAGATGGGCACTGGAACTCCAACAGTTCCAATTCGACGTACACTACCGGAAAGGGCAACAAAACGTTGTCGCAGACGCTTTGTCACGACAACCGCTCGAGACCTTGCAGACAGTCATCGAGGAACAGAACACATGCGAATGGATACGACGACGCACACAGGAGATACAAGAACAACCAGAGAAGTACCCCGATTATACCTTGGAGAACGGGCAATTGTACAGGAACCTAGGACAACGACCCCTGGAGGAAGATTTCATTCCCTGGAAACTGTGCGTAGGCAAAGGACAGCGACAACGCGTACTACAGGAATGCCACGATCAACCAAGCGCGGGACACCTGGGAATACGCAAAACAACGACGCGAGTATGCCAAAGATACTACTGGCCGGGAATCTTCCGAGACGTAGCACGCTACGTAAGGAAATGTGCAGCGTGCCAAAAATTCAAGGCACAACAAGCTAAACCAGCAGGGAAGATGCTAACACGACAAGCAAGCGAGCCTTTCGCCACCATCTGCGCCGATTTTATTGGACCTTTGCCTAGGTCCAAACAAGGTAACACAGTTTTACTCGTTTTCTTAGATATGTTTTCCAAGTGGGTGGAACTGATACCTCTACGCCGGGCCACTACAACTTACTTGGAAAAAGCTTTTCGGGATCGGATCCTCAGCCGATTTGGGATACCACGAAAGTTTATCTGCGACAACGGGACTCAATTCACAAGTCGCGCATTTAAGGCGTTTTGTAAGCGAGCTGGGATGGTACTGGAACACACTGCACCATACAACCCACAACAAAATCCGACGGAACGAGCGAATCGAACCATCAAGACGATGATTGCCCAACACATCGAGGGGCCGCATAGCACCTGGGACACTTTGCTACCAGAGATCTCATTGGCAATAAACAGCAGCGTGTCTGACACAACAGGATTCAGTCCGGCGTTCCTGGTTCAAGGACGGGAGCCCAGACTGCCAGGAGCTTTGTACGACGAAGTCACACCAGGATCAGGAACAATCGCTACCGATCCCGAGACCAGGGCGAGGCAGCTATGCGAAATTTTCCAGGCAGCGAGGGATAACACACAACGAGCTTCGGCGGAACAGGGCCGCCATTACAACCTGCGACGACGCGACTGGAGGCCAACCATCGGTGACTTGGTATTGGTAAAACAGCACGTACTATCTAAAGCTAACGACGGATTTGCCGCCAAAATAGCCCCACGTTACGAGGGCCCATACAAGGTAACTAAGTTCATTTCTCCTAACATAGTCAGAGTTCGACACACGGAGACCGGCCGACGACGTACCGCCGGGGTAGCAGACTTGAAAGCCTTCCAGCAACATGACGACGAGGAACCGCAAAACAATGCTGACGACGAGCATCCATCCAACCCAGCCCAGACAAACGACCAGGATAGACCAGTAAACTAGAGGCCGCTTTCAAAGCCGATTAGTATAACATATTTTATAAGATTTGGTTAGTAGTATTACACATAAGATATTTCCAAAGTTTAATATCGCACCAGACTATTGTCCTGTAGAGCATAGTTTGTTCATAGTCCCAGGGTTATAACCTCGTTTATACCCCACAGCCCGTAGCACCACCATGGACGACGAGCCGGAAGAACCACGGCGACAGTGGGCAGCAGAGCGACAAAATGATTGGGGCTGGGTTCCCCAGTATCAACGCCGGTTCGAAGGGTTGGGGAAGAGGGGGGGGAGGGGGGGGAGCCGCCCAGGGTTGTCGCAATTCGACGATATCAGTACGGAGCTGTGGCCGGACACAGCCAGCGCGATGCAGCTGTACATGTTCCCGGAACCAGACTCGTGGCTGATGCCGGAATTCGGAGAGAGGTTGGAGAGCTTGGCCAGGGTGGCCGTGGTTAGCGACGAGATAGGGGTGTCAACCACTCAAACAGCTAGGACGCCTAACAACGCAACCCCACCGCTCGAAGGTTCGCCAACGCAGGACGAGAGCGCAGAGTTGAATTTGTCGTTTGGAAGCAGTGACATTCAAAACATGCTGGGACCGGACGTGGATATCAGAGCTCTGACAACGGAAGTGTTGCAGGAGGAGGACAGATGGGTCATCGCTCCGTTAGAGTGGCGAGCGGACACTCCACTCCGACTCATCCCGCAGGCACTGCTAGGCATGATTATCGGTAGTCAGCAACAAGGCAGGTGGAGACGACGCTTCGCCATGGAGGTACCCGAGGGTATGTTTCGAGTGACCCTCGCACCCGCGGGTGGTGTGTCCATTCGTTTTCGCCCCGGGAAGTAAGGGGGGTGTGACGAGTCAC